>VMDO01011524.1:0-66790 GCA_007922755.1 Pedetes capensis | reverse complement strand
GGAGCTGCTGAGTGAGGCTGGCCAGGCCCGAAGTGAGGCCGGTGGAGCTGCTGGGTGAGGCTGGCCAGGCCTGAGGTGAGGCCGGCGGAGCTGCTGAGTGAGGCTGGCCAGGCCTGAGGGGAGGCCCATGGAGCTGCTGGGTAACCCTGAAGTGAGGCCAGTGGAGCTGCTGAATGAGGCTGGCCAGGCCTGAAGGGAGGCCGTCGAGCCTCTGGGTGAGGCTTGCTGGGTCTGAGGTGAGGCCAGCTCAACCCTTCATGACCGTTGCTCCCCACTGCTGTTGTCTGAAGGCCCTTTGTCTGCCCCTTTGGGATGGAGGTCCCCAGGTTCCTGGACAGGTCCTGTAGGAGCAGACAGTGATAAAGCTGCTTCCAGAAGGGCCTGGCTGAGGCTGCGTGGGGTCTGTGAGGCTGAGCCCCTGCTCAGGCCTGTGCTCTCACCCCAGGCAGGACAAGGGGAATTGGAAGGGTGTGGTGAGCCAGGTCTCAGCCCCGCCTGCCCACGTGGCCCTAGGCCCCTGGCCCCTTCCCTGGTGCGTAACTCTCCCTGTGCCCAGTTACTCTCCCTTTAGCTCCTTACATAGTGCGCCCCTGCCTCCTGGCTTACCTGTGGGATCTCGCTGGGTGCGTGGCCTGTGGCTCTGGGACATGGGTTCCAAGGGAAAGGTGGGTGTAGACAGCTTGTCTGTCAGGAACCACTGTTGAGTGACACCACGTGGCTCCTTATACCTTGGAGCGTGGTGCCTGGTGGAGGGGCAGGTGCTGGGATCAGAGGGCAGCAGCTGAGGACGCCTAGAGACACCAGGAGAAAGACAGGAAAACCAAGGTGCTGTGGGCCAGGCACATCATTGAGGGCCCATTTGGGCTCTATATAGCACGACCCCACTTCACAGATGGAGAAACGGAGGCAAGGTTGGCTGAGTCTGCAGAAGACTGCGGCTGGCACTGCCGCATCCTCAGGCCTGTGTCTCCCCGATGGCCTCCTGCCAGGCGGGTGGGAGACCGGCTGAGAGTGCAGCCTCCATCCAGGGTTGAGTGTCTCTGTCCACTGACAGGACCAGAGCCAGACCAGGGAAGAGAGGCGGCTTCCCACAGTCACCCCTCCCACCGCCACGGGGGTCCCATGCAAATGGACACTGCATTGGAGTCTCAGGGAAGATAATAAATATGGCGGTTCAGTCTTTGAGACATTGGAGAACAGATTGCTGGGTGAGTGAGAGAGGGGTCTGGGGGCTTTGCAGATGACCCACCCCGCTTGTAGGTTTGCTTCCTTGGCACATTTCAAACTTGTGAGGACACCAGGAATGTGATGTCTGTTTCAGAAAATAACCAGAGCGACAAACAGCAAAAATAGTAAATACTAGCTGCACCCTTGAGCCAAGTTCAAACCCAGGTGCCCTGGGTTTGCACTGGCTCCTAGTGTAGACCTGTCCACCTATGACCACTTCCAGAAAAGGGTGCCCTTCGATCCTGAAGGATTTCCTTATTCCCCCGAGTGCGTGCTGACCGTGGTCTCTACACCAGCTCACTCGCTGCCCTCTGCCCACCGTGTGCTGCCCATCCCAGCCACCCCTGCCCACTAGACCTGGTACACACCTCCCTGTGAGCCCACGGTCCATGCTCCACCCCCCGCAGTCACTGTCCTGCCCAGTCCTTTTGCAAAACCCTGACCAGTTGGTGGAAAGAGCCCCTGAAGGGTTTCCACGGGAGCTGTGGTTTGCTAAGCAGATGGGGCAAATGAATGCCTATTTCTTTGGAGCCGTGGCTCAGCCAGAGAGCACGACAGCTGGTTTGTGCCAGGTTCTCTGCAGAGGCCTCTCCGGGGCTCTGTCGTTTACCTGACACTCAGCACTGAGTCCGGAAGGTCCTCCGCACTCGAGTGTCCTCGCTGACAGATGTGGCTGCTGAGGTCCTCTGTGAAGAGCAGATGCTGAAGACCTGCCATCGCCCCTTCTCTGCATCCCATGGGCGTCCCAATGTCCACCTCAGCATCCGGCTGTAGGTCCCACCGTGGGGTGCAGTGCACTCCTGGGGGCAGAGCCTCCTCCGGCAGGAAGATGGGGGCTGGGGGCTGAGGTTCTGGCAAAGCCGGGCAGAGGCTGAGGGCCGAGGGGTTGCCTGCTGTGGGGGGTGCTCAGAGAGGAACGGACGGTCCAGGTGGCGTCCACCCTCGTGGGGCCCCCTGGACTTGTGCAGGGCATGCTTAGCTCGCTTGGCCTGATGCCAGCGGCTCCCCAGCCCCTCCGTCCTCCACCATCTCAGGCTCCGCAGACTCCACCCTCCGCTTCCTCTCTGCTGGAACCCAGGAACGCAAACTCCAGCTACGGCTGGGTTACAGAATCTGGAGGCAGGGGCCGGGGGGTAGTCACGGCCAGTCTGCCCCATGGCAGAGCAGGCCACACGGAGCCTGTTGCCCTCCTGGCATTGCTGAGGCCAACAGGCTTTATTTTTTCTCTTCTGGTACTTGGGAGTTGAATCCAGGGCCACACACGTACTTTACAGGTGCGCCCCAGCCCATTTTTCTTTTTCTTTCTTTCTTTTTTTTTTCTCCGTACTGGGGGTGGAACCCGGGCCTCGCGCCTGCATGCTCTGCAAGTGCTGGACCACTGAGCTGCACCCTCAGCCCAGTTTTTCACTTTTTGAGACAGGGTCTCGCTAAGTTACGCAGACTGCCTCTGGTCTCTAACTTGCAATCCTCCTGCCTCCGCCTCCCGAGCCGCTGGGATGACAGGCGTGCACCACTGCGCCGGCTTATTTTTTCTTTTGAGACAGGGTCCGGGTAAGTTACGCAGGCTGCCTCTGGCCTGGAACTTGGGATCTTCCTGCCTCTGCCTCCTGAGTTGTTGGTGTGACCAGCATGCGCCCTGCGCCCGGCCTCAATAGTCTTTAAAGTGGGCACGTGGCCCATCTGGGGATGTGGAGATGTCAGCGGGGGAGATGCATCTGCAGCCAGGTGGGCCCAGCCCTGGACTCGTAGAGTGGGGCTCTGGCCAGATGCGTCCTTTTTGAGGCTGCTGCCCTGTCACTCACCTCGGGGTTGTACAAGGGCCTTATACTCCCTGCCACTCGCAGGGCCCCAGCAGGCTTCTCCATGCAGCTGTGAACGCTCACTGGAGACAAAGGTGCCAATAAAGCTCCTTTGCCAGTCAGGGGACAGGGAAGGAGGGGCCCAACAGTGACTCTGTGGCAGCAGTAAAGTCGGTCAGTGTCAAGGGCCCAGGGCTGAGTGCAGAGGCTCTGCCGGCCCCTCCCCCATGCCCGCTCCTCCCCTGCCTTCCAGGCAAGGGCATGGTTAATCACTGTTTTGCTTGAAACATTGACTTCTCTGAGTCACCCTCAGGGGAGCGCCTTTCTGGCTTCTCTCTCAGCTGGCTCCGCAGGTTTTTTTGGCTGGACCTATCTTATCTCACTGCCTATTTACTCAGCTAAGGGATTTTCTGCAGTCCTTTGGGGAAAGCAAGTTATTATCATAGCTCATCAGTTGACACCATTTATTGAGTGCCTGCTCATCTTCCAAACTTGGCTGAAGAGGCGGCTCTCAGGGGGAGCAGCTGGAGTCCTGGGCTCTCTCTGGCGCCCTGCGCTCCCTGGCTGCTGCCCTTGAGAGCAGGTGCCTGAGGTGTTCCCCGATTGTCTTTCAGTCCCAGAGTCTGGCACGCAGAGATGCTGAAAGTCTGAGTAAGGGTTGTGGGGAAGGAGGAAGAAAAAAACCACCAAGCCACCTGAATCCTTTCTCCCCAGCACGGCGCTCCCTGCTCTGTGCCCGCACAAACCCAGCAGTCAATGCGACAGAGCGTCTTCCTCTCGGAGGGCCTCTTGCTTGCTTTTGTAATGTGCAGGCTGTGCTGGGGGCTGGGTGAGTCCCTTTAACACAGAGAGGTCCCACTCTCAGGGTCTCCAGAGCTGAATGTCACCAGGGCCTGGGGCTCCACGGAGTCTCATGATCAGGCAGGACGGCTTCTTCCCACCCCATCCATAGGTGGAAACATCGTGGTGTCAGTGCTGATGACTGAAACTTCTGTCTTCACCGATATTATTCAGGTGATTTTATGGACAAACTAGAGAACGTTGTATTTTTATATGAACTCAGTCTGTAGCCATACCACTGTGGCATCTGATCTCACCTAATCTCTGAAGCTAAGCAGAGGCCACTTGGTGAGTCCTTGAGTGGGAGACCGGCCTGGGAACACCATGTGTTGCAGGCTAGGGAGAAGGACCCACAGCCCACTCCCAAAACAATCAGTCATTAAAAATCCTATGAATAGCAGAGAAGCTCTGATGTAGTGCCCAGCATGGCACAGTGTCGCGGAGTGTTTCATTCTGTTATACATAGGTTCACTGAGTTAGACTTGACTGGACAGAACCTACCAACAACAACAAGCCGAATTCAGGCAGATTAAGAACAATCTTACCATTGTTTTCTGAAGGCATGATTAAGAAGCTATGCTTATTTTTCCTTTTAGCTGACAGATGATTTTTGGCAACAAATAAACATCACTTAGTGCTAAATTTATTTGCATACTTCCATTTACAAAACACTCTCGTCTGCCTTAACATTTTATTTCTTTTAAACCACTGTTACTTACTTTCTCTTTCAATCATTGAAAGTCATCTTCATTTTAAATAATAGACCGTTTATATTAAAAAATCACTGGGTAGCCCATCGCTGTGCTCATAAGCCGGGTCCTGTCTTCTTATAAAAGAGGGACATTAAGGCAGCGAGTCCCTGAAAGCCTATCCACCAGCAGAGCTACCTATGGGCTGCTCTTGACTGCGACCATCTCACTGTTAGGTTTTTTAGAGGAAAGGTCTTGCTCTCATCAAGCCCTGTTGCTGGCCCCGAGCGTGCTGTCAGCAGCTCTTCACGGAGGGGAAGGCCCCGCCAGAGGCCCGTGTTCTGCCTGCCTCTGTGGACCCCTGGCCGAAGGAAGGAGCTTGGCCTGTCAGGAGCTCAGGTGGGCAGAGCTGCCCGGTGTCGGAGGCCCATAGCAGAGAGTTGGAGCCTGTGGTGCCCACTGGGGCAGCGGGTGAGAGCCTAGAAGCTCCAGCTCCCTCATCTTTTCCCTTTCTGGGCCAGCTGTGCGTAGTCCAGGCCAGGAGGTCAGCGCAGATGCAGACATGTAGAGCAGGGCAGCTCTCATCGCTGGGGAGGCCTTAACAAAGGACACCTTCGGTTTTACGAACACTGAGGGGGTGGACGAAGGGGTAAGCGTGGGAAAGTGTCTCTAGCCTCTCCCTGTCTGTTCTCCCATGAAGAGGCCATGGAAGGGGCACTGGACGGGGCCTTGGCCCTGGCCTCGGATAGGGAGGCCTAGGCGTGAAGGCGCTGCCCCCACCAAGAGCAGAGACCTGACCATGGGGCCAGTCCTGACGGCCTCTCCCTGCAGAGGCTGCCACGCACCTGCCACGCCCAGCCTGGTATAGGGAGGGGGCTGCCTGGGACACTGGCCAGGCACAGCCTCCATCACTGCCTGAGAAATCACACGGGGGTTTTCACCATGAGCCGGACTCGTCAGGTCCCCGTCTGTGAGCTGAGTCCAGGACAGCTGCTCTCTCTGTCGTCGTCAGGAAGTGTTAGGCCACATGGATGCCCTGACCCTGCCTTCCAGGGGTGGATGTGGGGAGGCCACACAGCCCCTCCCCTGCCTTGGAGCTGGGCTCCCCAGCGGCCCTCACAGCCTGCCCCACACCCCTGTATGGCTTGCAGAGGCAGAGCGGAGGCGAGTTGCTGCGGGGCCGTCTCTGCTGGCCCACGCGTGGGTCAGGCTGGGAAGGTGAGCAGGGCCCATGCGTCCATCCCAAGGGGCTTCTTTTTGTTCTTTTTGTGGCACTGGGGTTTGAACCCAGGGCCTCACGCTCGCATGCTCTGCAAGTGCTGGACCACTGAGCTGCACCCCCAGCCCGTTTTTTTTTTACTTTTTGAGACAGGGTCTTGCTAAGTTATCCAGACAGCCCCTGGTATTGAACTTGGGATCCTTCCGCCTCTGCCTCCCGAGCCACTGGGATTACAGGCGTGCACCACCGCGCCCGGCCACAGGCCTGTGGTTCTGCAGCCCGCCTCCCATCCCAGCTTCCCCCTGCAGTGGGGACTTCAGTAGCTCCCCATATTCTCCTGAGGCCCCCTCGTCCTGGCCAGCCCCTGAGGACTTCCCTCTGGAGACACTGAGCGGGGCCAGCTGTGTCCTCACCACTGCGGTGACACAGAGCATTGGACGTCCTCAGGGGCAGAAGCCACACGGAATTGGAACTGCTACAAAATTCCTTCCTCAAATGGCTCAACACTGACGGGGACGTGTTGGCACCGCTGTTTCTGCCGGGCTGTTGTAACTGGCAGCACCTACGATAGGGTGGCTGAGCGAAAGTGGCCATCTCACGGGGCACGGCTGCTCCAGGCAACAACAGGCTCTGCACAAAGACTGGAGTCTCGAAGCCCCTTGAATGATAAAGGAAGAGTTTGTCTTCTGACTTTTCATGAAAGGCGAGCGTGCAATGCGGTTATGACACTTTCCCAACACAGCCAGACCATGCTGCCAGGGGGCGGCCACAAACCCTGGATCAGCAGGTCCAGGTGGGTAGGCCGGCCATAGGGGCGTTTTTACACATGGACTCTGCTTTAGTTTTCTGTAGTGTGCTTGTCTATTATTGTTGTTGTTAGGTGCCATTGAGTAGTGTCCAACTCATAGCGACCCTCATAGGGTTTTCAATGGCAGATTGTTTCAGGATTGCCTTGGGAGTGGGTTGCCACATCCTTCTCCCCTGTTTGTGGTGCTGGGAATCGAACTCAGGACCTCAGAGGCTGCAGAGTGGCGCTCTACCAACTGAGCTAAATCCCAGCACTGTCTATTATTAAGAAGATAGATTTTGACTAGTGCTCATTTTTTCTGACTTTAAATCTATACATAGTGATGGGATTCTACCCCACATGGAGCGGGACAGACAGATCCAGAACATGGACAGCAACAGGAGCAGCAGGGAAGTGGGACGGCAGGAATTCTCACTCCGTGCTGCTGGGAGCAGAGCGCAGTGTGGTGCAGCTGTGCAGGAAGACAGGCGCAGTGCCTTAAAAAGCTAGTCCAGCATTTACATGCTGTGGTATTCACCAAAGGAGTTAGAAACTTATGTCCACGTTAAAATCTGCACACAGATGTTTGCGGCAGCTTTATTCATAATTGCCGGAACTTGGGAGCAACCAAGGTGTCCTTCAGTAGGTGGATGGATGAACAAACTCTGGTCCATCCTTATAATGAAGTATTATTCAGCAATAAAAAGAAGTGAACTAGCACGCCATAAAAAGGCATGACCGAACCCTGAATGCACATTGCTAAGTGGAGGAAGTCAATTTGAACAGACAACATACTGTTTGGTTCCAATTATGTACGTTCTATAAAAGGTGAAGCTGTGTGTTGGGGTCGGCTCAGGCCCAGCAAAAGACCACGGAGCTTCCCCATAACACCAGTATGCTCGGGGACCCTCGGGGGCGGGCAAGAGCTGGTTGGTGGCACCAAGAAGGACCTCGGGAGCCTTCTTTTATATAAAACAAAGAGGAACTTTATGAAGCTGCTCCTTTGCAGGACAGCCTAAAGCTTTCTAGCCGACAGCACAGGTTGCTGCTGCTATGATCGAATAACAGCTCTGTAGCAAATGACAGACAGCTCTGATGTCCTCGCTGGCTGCGCTGATGGTCCGTTGATGTAGCCTCTCGCCGATGGTCCGGTGATGTAGCCTCTCGCCGGTCGTCTTCTCCTCTCACCTCCTCCCCGGAGCTGGGGGCATTGAGAGCTCATCTTGGCTTGCTGGAGGTCTTCTTTCTTGACTCTCAGAGCCTTGCCTCTCGGTGGCTTGATTGAAGGTCTGGATGATAAAAGTGGCGAAGTCAGGTGTCAGGTGTGACAATCAGAGTCAAGATGGTAGGAAAGAAACGAAAGGATACCTGGGGTAATCGGTGGTCCGCTTATATACATTCTAGGTGGGGTGTGGACCAGGGTGCAACCAATCGGAGAGTGGCTGGTGCCAGGAGGAGCAGCTCTCCGTGTGAGGGTTTGGAAAAGTGCACTTATGATTGCGGGGTTAGCTGCAGGCTGGACCAATCACTGAGCTTTCCTTAGTAACCAATCGGATAGCTCTGGGTAGCCAATCAGGCTGAAAAAGGCCACACCAGAGCTGGGCTGTTTGGGAGCCATCTTGGATCACTAGATGGGAGAGGTAGGACTAAGGTAGGTGAAAGGTGAACTGGGACTTAGGTAACCATATTGGCTCTTAGGGAGTCAACTAGGTCCCAGTCCAGGTTCCTGGGTTAAGGGTAACCAGAGGTGGGAGGGGTAGGAACAGGGCAGGATGAGGGGAGGGCTCAGACCTCGGCCGGAACCAAGTGGGCCTCTGCCCTGGCACCCTCCCGGTCTACCTCGGGGGTATCCAGATAATTCCCTACAGCTGTGGCCACAGGAAGATCAGTGGCTGGCAGGCTTGCAGGGGAGGGTGGGCAGGAGAGTGCTGCAGGCTCCTCAGGGGGCAAAAGTCGTCTTTGTGGGGCTGTGACGGTGGACACATTGTACATTTGTCAAAACCCAGGGGACAAACACCTGAGCAGGGCTATTAAAACCGCAGGCTTCAGCCAATGACTGGGCCTGCAGGAGCGCGTGGATGGCGGCCACGCACCCCCGGCCACCGGTGCTGGTGGTAACAGCAAAGGAGCCTCTGGGAGGGGAGCCTGGGAACTCTGTACTTCTTGCTTACCCTTTCTGTAAACCTAAGACTGCTCAGTAAAATTCAAATTCAATTTAAAAATCCAGAAGACATGAAGGAGGAGAGAGAATCAGCCGTGAGTCTACCAGCCCAGTGTATCCACAGTCCGAGACTCTGTTTCCTTTTCTAACACGTCTGACAGTGTGGCATTAAATGCCTTCTGTATGCCTCCAGGCCTGCAGCCTTACCTCCCTGGTGTCTAATCCTGTCAGATCTCAGAAACTAAACAGGGCAGGGCTGGTTAGTCCTTGGATGGGAGACCACCAGGGAATCAGATGCTGCAGGCTCAGGAGAAGGACCCAGCACCCACTCCTGAAACAATCAGCCTTTGCAAACCCGATGAATAGCGGAGAAGCACTGACATAGTGGGGGCATGGCACAGTGTCGGAGAGTATTTTGTTGTGTTGTACATAAGGTCGCTATGAGTTGGACCTGACGAGACAGCACCTAACAACAACAACAACAATGACAACAATAATATACCTCCAAATATCTCTCTCCAGTCTGGTAGGCTTCCTTGACACCAGAGTCAGCCCGTCCTGTCAATGAGCCCATCCAGCATGGAGCTTTGTCCTCTGTCTGTCTGCTCCTGGAAAGCAGCCTGGCTATGAGCACCCCAGGATGGCGTAGCAGATCTTCCACTGCTCCACACCCTGTGCACCTCCTGTGGCCCGTGGTACTCAGTGAAAACCGAAGTCATCCACACGCCTGCATCCCCATGCAGACTGCTGCTTCCCCATGTCCTTCCCTCCCCATATCTTGTGCCTGTCCACCACAGCCTCCCCAGTCTCCTTGTGGCTCCTGGGACCCACAGGGCAGGCACCTGCCACAGGGCCTTTGCTCTTCCTGCCACTTCCTCCTAGGTGCCAGTGTGGCCCCACTCCTTATCTCAGGCCGACTTTTCCATTTGCCCCCCTCCCAGTGAAGACTTTCCTGACCCCTCTGTTGGAAACTGAGACCCACTCGCCAGCTCTGGATCCCCTCCTTTTGTGCCCACCAACCTATAACATAAAGCAGATAAATAGGGTCCATGTCCTGCGTGTCCCCCCTAGGGGATGCTCCGAGAGGGAGGCCTTTGACTGGTTCACAGCTCTGCCCCTAAGAGCCAGGCCACGCTTGGCTCTTTGTCAGCCAAGTAAAGCCCGGTTGACCAGACGGTGGTAGTGTAGAGGTTTGTTGTTGTTATTAGGTGCCGTCGAGTCAGTATCTGACTCATAGCGACCCTCATAGGGTTTTCAATGGCTGACTTTTTCCGGATTGCCTTGGGAGTGGATTGCCACGTACTTCTCCCATTTTTGCTGTGCTGGGAATTGAACTCAGGACCTCAGAGACTGTAGCACAGGGCTCTACCAACTGAGTTAAATCCCAGCCTGTGTAGAGGTTTAAGTTCTTCTTAACCCGCTTTCTTTACTTCCTGTCTTATGAGCCACGGGCATGGCTATGAAATTCCTCCTTGACTCCAGGTTTGGTGTCCGAGTCCTGGTCTAGGACTCTGCCCCAGTCCTCACCTGGGACATCCCACATGCCAGTGTGTGTTGGGTTCTCCGCTGAAGTGGTGGGCAGGGGCCAGCTACCCCCTGCAGCGCCACACTGAGCCCTCTGTGCTCTGGAAGCCCCTCTTGCCCTTGGGCACAGCCACCTCTTGCGGCAAACCCTCCCACCCTCTCTGCACGCCTGCCTCGTCGTCCCAGCACACGGCTACCATCATCTGTGGTGGCGTGTGTCCCACAAGTGCACCTTCCAGGTGTTTGTGTCCTGGCTCCTGCCCAGCGACCAGCCGCCTGTGGCTCTCTGAGCCTCCCCCAGAGATGTGGGGCATCTCTGCCCCACAGAGGGGCAGGCGGCGCACTCCTTGCAGGCACTTGTGGAGGGGGTGGTGGCACCCACCTAGGGTGGTCGTTAAAGGGGGCTGGCATCTTGACGCGGTGCAGCAGGCTTCTGCCTGTCCTATGCTCACCTCTGGTCCCTCTTCTGCAGGTGGCTGCCAGAGCAGCCTTAAGCCGATCAGCAACAGCCCCACCATTGCCATCGCCGCCGCCGCTGCCGCCGCCATGGTCTCCGTGGACCCCGAGGGACTCCGGGGCCCGTCGCCCTCCAGCGTGCAGCCCTGCCACTTCCTGACGCTGTCACCCATCACAATTCCGCTCAGGACGGCCCCCTTCTCAGGTAGGCAGAGCGCCGGCTTGGGGGGCTGTACCCCAAATCCGCAGTTGGTGATCGAGGCGGGCCAGCTGGCTCCAGAGCCGTTTCCTGGCTGCTGCCCACCATCCTGGCTGCGTGTGCCATGGGTGTGAGCCCAGCCCCTCGGGGACCTTCAGCTGGGCTTTGCAGGCCTTGCCTGGCGTCGGGGAGGCGTCTTAGTTCCACAGCACCAGGCCTTGCTGTGCCCACTGGCATTTTCTGTTTGTGTGATAAGAACCGAGGCTCCCTTCCTCTTGAACCTGGGCGCCTGCTGCCCCCGGACCTTGGCCATTCCTGCGGTGGAGCATGTTAGAGAAAAGGGCCGTCCACCTGAGAGGGGCCCGTGGCTGCGGTCCCTGGGCAGAGCTGCAGGAAGTGCCCCTGGGCCCACCGGGCCTTGGAGACGGCGCTCTCTCTGAGTGCATGGGATGTGAGGGCCATGGTGGCCCCGGGCCCCTGGAGGTCAGAGACCTGTGAGGAGTGCCAGGGTAGGCGCACGGGCAGGTGTTCAGTGCCCTGCCATATGCAGAGAATCATTGACCTGGAGCTCAGGAGGGAGACCAGGCGGGGCGGGGGCTGGCTGGGCTCTGCTCTGCCGTGTACCCCAGGCTGTGTGCGGCTTTCTGATGACTGGAGCCTTCAAGGCCCAGGTCCCTGTGGTCCCTGTGTGATGCTGGTTTCCTGAAACGTATCAATAGCAACATTAACCTGAGCGCTGTGCTGTGAATCCTCCACCACTGTGAGTCAGTACAGTTGTTTTAGTTTTAGTTGTTCGTGCGATGTGGTAAAATGCGAAAAGTTCTGTGGAAGACAGTGTTTGTACGTGCTGAGCATCCTAAATCCGAAAACCCAAAATCCGAAATGCTCCAAAATGTGACACTTTGTGAGCACTGACATGACACCACAAGAGGGAAATTCCATGCCATAAGACTTGGTTCTTTCACAGAATTATTAAGCATTCTGTAAATATCAGTTCCAGTAAATGTCATGTTTGGACCTGAGTCCCCCCCACCCCCTGATGTCTCACTATGTGCATGCAAATATTCCCCAAACTGAAATGTCCAAAACCAAAAACATTTCTGATTGCAAGCATTTGGATAAGGGATGCTCAGCCAGTATCACAAACTGCTAGATTCTCAGTAACAGGAAACGCATCACCAGGTTGTGACGTGCACACGCACCTACACACACTCACACAAACACACTGGGGTAGAAAGACACATAATCTAGTTTCACTACTTTCCAATTCTTTGGAGTGTTTTTGGTTTGTTGCCTTTGTTTCTGGTAAATCTGATGTGGTCTTTTTCAACCCTGGACATTTGGCATTTGGGTTTCTATACTGGCTTGATGAATTAGGAGATCAACAGAACATTCTCAAAAACAGACTCTTATTTCTATTTCCTCATGTCAGTGAACATGCACTTATAGTATGACGGGGAGATAAAGCACATGGATGATCTCTGCGTGGAGCCCACATTATAGCCGTGTGAAGACATGGGTAAAAACCTGTCAGCCCACTGAGTGATACTTTTTTTCCAAGAAAATCCACTTTCAAACATCAAAGTATGCCCCGCAGGACAGCGTCTATGTCTCATATGATTTATGAAATGACGTAAAAGCTAGGCATCTTTCCATGTTTGCATTTTTAAGGCTCTGTAATGAAATCAGGGGCTGGGATTTAGCTCAGTTGGTAGAGCGCTGCGCTGCAGTCTCTGAGGTCCCAAGTTCAATTCCCAGCACCACAAAAATGGGAGAAGGGCCTGGCAATCCACTCCCAAGGCAATCCCAAAATAGTCAGCCACTGAATACCCTATGAGGGTTGCTATGAGTCAGATACCGACTCAACGGCACCTAACAACAACAACAACAACAATGAAATCAGCTGTGCCGTGTGCTCAGTTGGATAAAGACAAGTATCCGCTATGTTATGCATGTGCCAAGAAGGCAATGCTGCTGTTGGCCATTCTGCTCTGAGGGAGCGAGGGCTGGAGGAGGCTGAGGCCCTCATGGGCCGGCTCAGGATGCGACTCCCCTGGTGGGACTGGCCGCTATTGCTGTGGGTGTGGCTCTACCCAGCGGGCCACCCCCCGCTCCCCCGTAGGGGCTTCCATGGAGGGATGGCGCCCTGGCTTGTGGTCCTGTGCCTCCCCTAGGCACGTGCAGGCAGCTGAGGGAGGTTGGCTGAGCCCAGGGTAACGATCTGCTTAAATTCTCTTGCTCACCTTTTGGAAAGCACGGCTTGAAGGAGCTAAAGGGCCTGACGGGGGCAGCTGGCCCACGAGGGCCATCAGGGCAGTGTCTCTGGTGAGCGACACAGAGAAACTGGCAGCTCTGATGAGCAACTCGCAGCCACGTTCCCGCCACACCTGAGGGGGTTGGGCTTGGTGGGGCTAGGGGACAGAGTACTTGCGGGGCTCAGGGGGTGTGGTGCGGAAGGGTAGAGAAGCAGCAGCAGCCAAATGAGGGGAACGGGATGCGCCATGTGCACGTGGAGGCAACCGAGGCCGTGGCCCTGCTGCCTGTGGTTGGCCAGGCTGCTTTAACTGCCCGCGATGCCCGTTTTAGATAGGCGAGCTGGGCTGTTCATTTACACTCTCTGCCTGGTGGTAAAAGCCAGAGGGCCTTAGACTGGGCCTCGAGTGGCTTGGGTTCATGGTTCCCAGCTGGGGACAGTTCTGACCTGGGGATATCTGGCAATGGCCGGACTCGCTTTCGGAGTCACTCCTGGGATCTCGTGGGTGGAGGCTGGGTAGTCGCATTGTGTCCCAAAACCCCAGGGAGCCCCCAGGATGACAGCTCTGCCAAGAACCCCTACTTTAAGCGAGGAGAGCACCACTGAGCAAACCCTGAGACCCCATGCGGGGGACCAGCGAGCTCACTTGGAGGGGCTGTGTTCCAGTAGCTGAAGGAGCTGAAGAAAACAGCTCTTCTGGAAGGAAGCCAGCCGGAGGAATCATGTGGCTCTCTGCCCTGGCCTATTGGCATTCCCAGGAAGATACCAGAGACTACAGAGCTGGGGACCTGCAGCCATAGCCCTGTGGCATCCGATCCCGTCAGATCTCGGAAGCTAAGCAGGGTCGGGCCTGGTTAGTCCTTGGATGGGAGACCGCCTAGGAACACCAGGTGCTGCAGGCTTGGGAGAAGGACCTGGCAACCCACTCCCAAAAGTCAATCTGTCATTGAGAATCCTATGAACAGCAGAGAAGCACTGAGGCTAGTGTTTTGCCTGCCGTATGTAGGGTTGCTATGAGTCGGATACCGACTCAACGGCACCTAACAACAACAAAGAGCTGGGGAACGTGCCGAGCTCTGGGTAGGGGTCGTCTTCAGTGAGCTGTCTGCCAGGCCCCTGCCAGCTGTTCTCCGGGAGCTGGGCACCTGGTGGCCTGCTGTCCTGACAGTGGGTCCACATGCTTGTCCCCTTCCCAGTCCTCTGTCCCCTGCCGGCAGGGCTGTGTCTTTCTACCCTGTCTGCAGCACGGTTCTGGCTCAGAGACGGCCGTCCTCCTGGCTGGGCTGATCAGCTGCCCTGTCCACTATTGCTTCCCTGTCTGCTCCTGAATCGGGGTATGGGGCAGTTTGGGATAGAGGACAGGCTCGCCTGGAGACGGGAGCCACTGGGCTGGGAGGCTGGGGGAGCGGCCGAGGAAGGGAGGACAGAGCAGGGTCCTCCTCACCAGCGTCTGCAGGTGGGTTTCTGCAGACTTCTCTCTCGTGCGCGGCACCTTGGGTCCAGGTTTCAGAAGGAACAGACCTTCTCCTCAGGGAGAAGGTCTCAACATGGCCACTGTTTCTGAGTGTCCAAAGAGACCAGGCTGTGCCTTGAGGGCAGAGTGAAAGACACGGAGAAGGATTTGTGGAAAAGAGAGGAAACTCCTCCCTGGGGTCCCTGCATGAGTCGCTCCTGGGATGCAGCTCCTGGACCTGGGTCTGCTCAGACCTGGTGCCAGGAAGGCTCAGGCGGTGCCCCACCCGTGAGCCAAGTAACTCTGTGCCTGTCCAGGTTGGATGGAATGAATGAAGTGATTCTCCCCTTTGATAATGAGGGCCCTTATTTTTGAAACGTGGCCCACCACTTCTTACATAGCCAAGTGACAAAGGTGAAATTCACATGAGTAGCTCTGGCACTTGGTAGCGCATGTTACTATCAGATCCAAATATTAAAATGCGCCATCTGCCTTGGAGACCATTCGCCACCTGTTCTTTTGCTTCCAGAGCTATTTAATGGCTTAAATGTAACATGTTGTCCTGCCACAGAACAGCTGGGGAGTGACGATTTTCTTTCTCCACCAGTAACTTGCCAGCCTCGCCACACAAGTCCGAGACGCCTCTGAGCAAGAAAGCTGCCTGCAGCATTCCATGTGGCCAAAGCTCCCTCATTAGCAGAGTCCGCGGCTCCTAAGCTGGGTCTGTGTCAACGGGATCCCGCGGTTAGGGGAAAAAGCCTCTCTTTTTAATCCAGGAATTGTTTCCTCCTCCACTATATTAGAAAATGTCATAATACATATTAACATTTTAGAGATTTCTGGAGAGAAGAATCCTATGACACGGTAACAACATAATTACTCACGCCCCGAAATGCCTGTGTCTGAGCCAGCTGCTGTCAGAGGGATCGGCTGCCTGGAGAAGCAAAAGGCGTGGGTCTCAACACACGGAAACCACGGCGTGGCTCCTCGTCCACAACAGGGCGATGAGTGGGCTCTGCAGGGCCTCAGGCTGGCACCCTACCCATGGGTGTAAGGACAGGGGTCTCTGTGTGGCCACCTCGTCGCTGGGGTCCCAAGGTGAGAGACCTGCTCGTGCACCAAGCCTGTCTGTCACCGAGGCCAGTCGCCCACCTGTGGAAAGTGTCCTGTGACCTTGTGTCCCTGGGCTGGCTGCCACCCCGGCCGCCTTCCCTGAGGAACCCCGGTGCTTTGTCTATACCGCCTCTCTCCACTACTATCTCCAACCCAGTCTTTCTCTGAAAAACAGAACGGGGAAGACATCGTGCACCCAGCACGGTGCCTGTGTTTATGCTGTGTGTAAGAGCGCCTGTCCCTCGGGAGGAAGCCGACCCCCAGTCTCCTGGTCCGCTGGAGCCCAACTCCCCCTGCTGGAGGTGGGCAGCCCTGGCCCAGCCTCTCCTGCGCTACATACCATGACCACGCTGACTGCATGTGGCGGGCCATCTCCTCACAGCCGGCTGTGTCGCTGGGTGATTCTGAGTTTCCCATGAGTCTGGGGCTCCAGTCGTCACTGTGGGTGTGGATCTGCGTTTTCCTCGGAGTCACCTCTCTGTGGCCTCACCTGACGAGCCGCCGTGCTCTCGGCTGAGAAGCGCTCCTCTTTCCTTGGAGGCGGGCCGTGGCGCCAGGCCCAACTCCCTGAGACGCCAGGCCCAGCGGCCGAGGCGGAGGCTGTGTGGCCTTTGCTCTTCCAGCTGGGCCACCTGTGGAAGACCCTGGCAGGACTGTGGAAGAAGGGTTGCTGTGCAGCCAGGGGGCGGCGGCACTGCCATGGCTGGGTCAGTAGGAGCAGCGTCCACAGAGGCGGGTACTGTCTTAGGTCAGGTTGCGTGTTCTTCACAAACTCAGAACAAGAGCTGCCAGCTGCTCCCTGGGCCACACCACGTCACTTAATTTGTGAAGACAGCATGTTGGAAATGGCGCCTATGGCAGATGGCCGTCACAGGTGGTGACAGTGACCTCTGGACAGGGTACAGCAGAGGGAGGGGAGACTTGCCTGGCCCTCGCTGGGGATGGGCAGCCAGAGGCTCCTGCTCCTTGATGTCCTTGGGTTCCGGCTCTCAGACAGCCCCTGTGGTACAGAAATAAGATCCCCAGGTGAGCTGGGCAGGACTGTGCGTGTCGGGGGCGCGTGGACCTGTGTTCACTCCGTGGCCTGGGTTAGAGGGAGCTGGCATTTGGCTCCTGACGCTTACATTTCTAGGGACCTGGTGGAAGTTGCTCTGAGCCAACACCCCCAAGGCAACATTGGCACCTCAAAGCACAGGTCCTCACACTGTGGGGACCAAACGGCGGGGCCTCCAAAGGTGATGCCTGGGATTGCCCTGTGATCCGGCCCATCCGCTCCCGCGGGGATACCCAGAGGAGCTGAAGGCAGGGTGTCCGATACACGTGTGTGCGCCCAGCTCCACAGCAGGGCCCTGAGAGGAGGCAAGGGGTGGAAGCGAGCCCAGCGCCTGCTGGCAGAGGAACGGCCAACCCGGCTGGAGTCATGGGGAGGGCAGAGCACCGGTCGGCCTGAACGGGGGAGTCCAGCCGCGGGGTGAGGCTGAGGACTTGACGCTGAGCACAAGGGGACAGTGACTGTCCGGTTCCCTGGGGCTGAGGCCTCTCAAACCACGGAATTCATGGGGGCAGAAAGTAGGGTGGGGGTCCCCGAGGCTGGGGCGGTGGAGGGGAGGCAGGGTGGTGGGGACAGGGCTCGGGTCTGGGGTGGTGAGGGCTGCACAGCAGCATGGATGTGCTTAACAACACTGAGCTGGGCGCTTAGGATGAAGAATTGATGCTGCTTGTGTTTTACTATTGGGAGGCGGACCTGGCAACCCACTCCCAAAAATCAATCCGCCATTGAAAACCCTATGAACAGCAGAGAAGCACTGATAATAGTGTTCCGCCTGTTGTACATAGGACAGCCCACTGCTGCTCCTGTGCGTCCTGGTCACTGCTCCCGATGGCCCTGAGCGCACCCAGTACTGCCCAAAGGAGGCCCCTGGATGGCGACTTCCCAACTGAGGGAAAGGGCCGACTGCGTGGGCCAAAGTCGGCCGGGCTGTAAAACCCCGGAGCTTCCTGAAGCAGCCCCTGCCTGTCTCTGCAGCACGCGGAGAAGGCAGCCTTGTCTCTCAGCAGCTGTGAAGTTCGGTCGTGTTGACCGGGGAGCAGAAGCGCCCGAGTCATTATGAGATGCGGTTCCTCGGGAAGATGCCGTCAGTGTTCCCACGCCAAGCCCAGGTGCTGGTCCCTGGGCACAGGACCTGGAGACTGTGGGTCCCTCTGATTCCCCTCCCTGCCCCGTGTCCATCCTGTCTCATGGGCATTATTGTTGTTTTTATTGTTAGGTGCCGTGGAGTCGGTATCCAACTCATAGCGACCCTTTGTTCAACAGGGGAAACACAATTGTCAGTGCTTCTCTGCTCTTCATAGGGTTTTCAATAGCAGACTGATTTTGGGGAGGGGGTTGCCAGGTCCTTCTCCCAAGCCTACAGCTTCTGGTGTTCCCAGGCAGTCTCCCATCCAGGTACTAACCAGGCCCGACCCTGCTTAGCTTCCGAGATCTGACGGGATCGGATGCCACGGGGCTACCGCTACAGGCAACAGGCATTATGGGGAGAGGAAATGGTGCTGTTCCTGTGCTATAGGTGTACACGAGCATCGTAAGTTCAGAGGCTGGGGGGGATGTGATGTTTGGAAGCTGCCCCATGAGGTCCAGATAGGTGAGCTTCCTTTGCAAGGAGCTAGGAGGGTCTCCAAGCCATCATCAGCAGGAGCCTGAGCTGGCAGGCATCAGACGAAAGCGGCGTCCCTATGTGAAGGGGTGAAGAAGGCCCAGTAGGGCAGAGCTGGCATGGACAGAGCTGGGGAGCATGGGGAGGTCTGGGCCCCCAGTGGCCAGGGGCAAGGAAGCCAGGACCTTCAGTGCAGAGAATACCACTTGCAGCCATACCACTGTGGCATCTGATCCCGTCAGATCTCAGATGCTAAGCAGGGTCGGGCCTGGTTAGTCTTTGGATGGGAGACCGCCTGGGAACACCAAGTGCTGCAGGCTTGGGAGACTGACCTGGCAGCCCACTCCCAAAAATCAATCAGCCATTGAAAACCCTATGAACAGCAGAGAAGCACTGACAATAGTGTTTCGTCTGTTGTACATAGGGTCGCTATGAGTCGGACATCGACTCAACAGCACCCAACGACAACAACTTCTCAGGTAGCGTCCAGAGACCATCTGCCCTGCAAAGCTTTCCACTGTCCTGTCTGGTCAGGTTCACAGTCATCGCCAGCACGACAGGAGGATAAAAGGTCACTCCCTCGCCCCACTGGTCTTAGGACACCCCATGCCCCTGTCCACATGGCCCTTGCTGGAGGCGTCCCTGTCTAAGCCCCAAATCCACCTGACTGCAGAGTGAAGGACGAGGCCACAGTGCTGTGCTGTGGCTGCCTGTTCCAGCCCACCCTGCCTCTGCTCCGCTGTGCTGGATTTAAGTGGCGCTGTGACCATCTCCCTACAGCCTGGCCCCACACACATGTCCACGGCAAGTTCTGAAAGCCTCCTCCTTAATCCATGAGGGAGAGTGAGAGGCACGTTTTGTGTTAGAATCGTGTGACATGAAACCAGCCATTAGCTCCTCCCAATGTGCATTGTAGCGGCAGTTGGCGTGCCCCAAGTGCCGTGAGATGCCTAGCATCTTGTCCCGGCACTGTTCCCCACCCAAAAGGAAACCCCAGATCCGGGCGTGGTGGCGCAGGCCCAAAGGGCAGTTCCAGCACTTTGGAAGCTGAGGCAGGAGGATTGTGAGTTGGCGGCCAGCCTGAGCTGTCCTGGGAGACCCTGTTTCAAAGACAATAACAGAAAGCCCCAGACTTGTCCCTCTCTTGCCCCTTCGCAGCCCCTGGGTAGCCACGAATCTATCTTTGGGGACTTGGCTCTGCCGGGCGTTTCATGTGATGGAACCATGGGAATGTGGCCCGTGTCTGGCTGGTCCCTGGCTACACAGAATGAATCAAACTCTCCTGTTTTATTCTGGAAGAATCTCAGTAAGACAGATGCAACTGCTTGTTGAAGTAGGAACCCTCTCTCATTCTACCTGGCTATTTTCTTTTGTCGAAAGATCTTTAATGATTTAATAATGTTTGCTAACTACATAATTGCCATTCTGCAGCCATACCTCCCTGGCGTCCTATCTGGTCAGATCTCAGAAGCTAAGCAGGGTTAGGCCTGGTTAGTCCTTGGATAGGAGACCACTTAGGAACACTAGGTGCAGTGGGCTTGGGAGAAGGACCCAGCAGCCCACTCCTGAAACAATCAGCCATTGAAAACCCTATGAACAGCAGAGAAGCACTGACAGAGTGCCGGGCCTGGACAGTGTCGGGGAGGGTTTCCTTCTGTTGTACATAGGATGAGTCAGGACTGACTTGGCAGTGCCTAACAACAACATGATTGCCAAGTTTTCTTTATTTCTCTGAGTCAACTCTGGAAAAGCTCTTCTTTCTATGGAATTCTAATGTAATTTGCAAATTTCTCCTGGATTTTTGAATGTACTGAGAAGTTATTCATAGGACTCTCCTAATGTTTAACTCCCTGCTGTGCCTCGTAGATGTTCTAGAGCAGACAGGCCTTGTCCTGGCCTGCCTCTGGGGCCCCAGGCTGCTCCACGTGGCTCTCAGGACAGGGCGTGTGGCACTGTGCCCGCCCCCACGCCTCCGCTGAGAACAGAGGTCTGTTCTCCCTACTTTTCATCTCTGCAGCTTAGCACAGACGCCCTCACAGGCTCCTTTTTTCTATTTTATGTTTTACTGTCTCTGTTTAGGGTATCCAGCTCGGTGTTATGCGATACATATAGATAGTGAAATGGTTACTGTAGTGAGACAAATGGCGCCTTCATCCTCTCCCAGAGGCAACGTTTATTCTCCACTGTCACAAGAGCCGCTACAATCTACTCATTTAGGAAAAGTCTGGGATGTGGCACACTATCATTAACCATGGCGCTCGCATGGTACACTTGATCTCAGACCCTGTTGGTCCTGCGCATCTTCGGACTGACAGCTCTGCGTTCCCAGCTTCCACTGTGATAGGCGCTGTGGTGCGCTCCACGTCTCTATGCTTGACTTTCTCTCTCTCTTTTCAGATCCCGAATGTGCATAAGATCACGCGGTATTTTTCTTTGTGTGTCTCTCTTATTTCGTTCAGCACGATGTCCTCTCTCTATGACTATGCACCACGGTTTCTTTAATCTTTCATCTGTCAGCTGACACCGAGGTGGGTTCCACATCTTGGCTATTGGAACAAAGCCACAATGAACGCAGAGCATAGATATCTTTATGAGGTACATATACCCATACACCCACAGGAGCCCCGGTGGGGCCAGATGGTAGTTCTATTTTTAGGAGCCTTCAACCTTGTCCACAATGGCGGTACCAATTACCTGTGGCCCACAGTGAGCAAGGCTCCCTCTTCTCACCCCTTCACCAAGCGTTGCGTATCTCCCGTCTCTGTCAGTGGCTATCCATGTATGTGTAATGCCTCACACTGCCTTTGATTTGCGTTTCCTGATAGTGAGTGATGCTGGGCACCTCTTCCTACGCCTGTTGACCACCTGTAGGTCTTCTGTGAAGACATGTTTGTTTTGGTCTTTGACCCCTTTGCTAATTGGATTACGTGTTTTCTCGATATTGGTTGGATGAGTTCTTTAGAATTCCGATATGAACTTATTATTCCACACGTGACTTGCAAATGTTTTATTTGTGGGTTGTCTCCTTTCCACACCTCCACCTGTACCCCTTTTCCTCTTTCATACTCCAGCCCAGCTCTGATTCCTGGTACAGAAGGAACACTTGGGCAGGATTAGAATGGCTTTCAGGACAGCGTGGGTCCTTTGTCCCTTCACAGCTGTGACAAGGTCCTGTGAACCAACAGCATCTTTTCTGGCTGACGTTTGCCTTTTTATTACACCATTCGTCACTTCTCCCTTTATTGATGTCAGAAGGTTCACTTGGACACAGAACAGAAAGTCAAGAGGCCTGAAGAAGAAAATTGAAATTTCTTTTAATCCCTTCACCTCGAGGAACATCTGTGTAGGCAGTGCGTAACAGGGTGCATCCCGCCCTAAGCACTTGTAATCCACCACTTTAAAATCAAGAACCTCAAGCCGGGTGGGGTGGCGCATGCCTGCAATCTCAGAGACTCCGGAGGCACAGGCAAGAGGATCGTAAAGTTCGAGACCAGACGCTGTCTACGCAATTTAGCAAGACCCTGTCTCAAAAAAAAAAAAAAAAAAAAAAAGTAAAAAAATAGCCAGGGGGTGCAGCTCAGTGGTCTAGCACTTGCACAGCATGTAAGCACAAGGCCCTCGGTTCAACATCCAGTACTGAAAAAAAAAAAAAAAATCATGAACCTCCAGGCCACCCGAGGAAGCTCCCCACAGTCAGCCAGGGTCAGGTGGTCTTGCGTGGATGTCTCTAGAAGGATCTGCTAGTGCCCGAATTGTCCAGGCCCTATCCCTTGTCTGCTTTCCCATCCTCGTTAACCACATGGCCAGTATCGTGGGTGACAGGATCAGCGCCTGCTCACGGCGTTCTTCCTGGGTACCTGATGTGTGCTGCTGTTGTAAGCAGAACCTTCTTTGCTGCGAGAAATCTCACGTCTGAATCGTGCTCTGGCAAGCACAGAGCATTGTTTTCTAGCCTTGTGTTCTTACTCGCCATGCCGAATGCTTTTGCGTCCTGGGTTGTTTGGAGAGGAGGGAGCCCAGCCTCTGAGGCTCAGGGTAAACAAGACACTCGTGTGCATGAGTACGCGCGTGTGAGCGGGCACTCACTAGCTGAGGGGAGTGTGGGAGCATGTGCAGTTGGAAGAGAGCATACATCTGTGGCTCTTCAAGAAAGAGCTGCCGCTGTGGTCGTTACCAAAGGAAAGGCACCTGCTGCTCGTGTTCAAAGAACCCGAGTGCGTTGGTGTCCCTGGAGAGGGTGGCCATCCCCTAGGGCTGTAAACAGTGGCCATGCTGCTGAGAGCAGAGGCTTCAGGGTCTTGGGAGTCCAAGTGCTGTTGGCCCAGGATGGCTTTCCAGAGCCTGCTGCCTCTGTTCACTGGCACGGTGTCTGCTAAGGTGGCAGGAATGACCCATTTTTGGCTGTTTAAGGTAATGTTCTCTTCATCAGCAAAATGGCTAGAGGAATCTGCCTTCTCTTACACAAATCATTCTCTTCCTTCCCCTGCTTAGTGACTCAGTGGGCCACCCGCTTTCCTGAGCCCCTTTCAGGCCAGGGTCTGGGCAGGCAGCGGTTCAGGTAGAGAGGCCCTTCTTCCCCGCAGGCCAGCACCTGGAGCAGATGGCCCTGCTGCCCCCACATGCTCCTGGCCTCCTCTGGGGGTGGTAAGTCCTGTTCAGAGCTGCCCAGAGGGTGTGTCTTGGAGGGCTGGCAAAGCAGACTCAGAGCCTGTGCAGGGTGCAGGACCCCATGGGTACCGGCTCAGTCCCACTGGGCCCTCAGGCAGGCCAGCACGCTCTTCACAGGCCTCACTCGGGGAGAGAAGGAGCCAGGTTCTTTCCCACCCACTTCCACTGCGCCTGGTGGCGGGCAGCCGCTGGGGTCTCTACGCTGCACCGCAGCCTACAGCGCAACAGACCCAGCTGCGGGCACCTTCCAGTGAGGCTGTCCACGCTCTGACTGTGGGCACTGCTTCCTATCGCTGCCCCCCAGATTCTGTCCAGCCTGACCCCTCCCCTCACTCCAGACCTGTGTCCAGATGTCTACATGACATCCCCAGTTGCATATCTCATGCCACCTTGTAGCGGACAGATCCCAAACTGTGCACCAACATCCTTGTCATTTTAGCAGATAAGCTGCAGTTTTTATTGTACTCATTTTTCTCAAGGCAGCATCTGGAGAAAGAAATAACAGAAAGAGTCTCCAGTATGGGAGGTGGAGATGGACACACTGTGGCGTGCCTCTGGGGCAGGGCTGGGGCCTGGTGGCCGTGCAGGCTGGCTGTGGTCCCAGTTCCGTGGTCACTGGAGATGAGCCCTTGCTCCCGGAAGTGGATCTGGAGACTCATTTTTAATAATGAGGCCCGAGTCTCCCAGGGATGAGCTGTGTCACTGCAGAGCCATGGGGTTTTCTAGCTGCTCTTTCCCAGTGCTGTCTGTGAAAGATTCATTTGGGCTTATGCATGTGTGTGTGCAAAACAGAAACCAATTAGTGGTAGTAAAGGATCTGAACAGACATTGCTCCGAAGAAGACACACAAATGAGCGGTAGGCCCAGAGACACGCTCAACGCCATTGGCCATCAGGAAAACGCAAACTGACACCACAAGGAGACACCACTTCACACCTGCTGAGTAGCTGAAATAAAAGATGAGCAATGCCAGGCTGTGGTGAGAACAGAGAGAAAACAAAGCTCTCGCCTGCTGGCGGGGGTGTAAACTGGTACAGCGCGTGTGGAGAACACTCTGGCAGCTCCTGATGTTGTTAGACACGGTTTCATTATGACCCGGTGGGTCTGAGTCTCGGCGTACACCCCAGAGTCATGGAAACGCACATCCACATGAAAACGTGCTCACAGCGTTGTTTGCAGCAGCCAAAAGGTGGGAACCACCTGAACGTCCATTGACTCATGACGGATAGATTAAATATGGCCTATCTATCCAATGCCTGCAGACATTTCCCTGTGGCATCCGATCCCATCAGATCTTGGTAGCTAAGCAGGGCCGGGCCTGGTTAGTACTTGGATGGGAGGCCATCCAGGAACACCAGGTGCTGTAGGCTTGGGAGGTGGACCCGGCAACCCACTCCCAAAAATCAATCTGCCATTGAAAACCCTATGAACAGCAGAGAAGCACTGACGATAGTGTTTTGCCTGTTGTACACATGGTCACTATGAGTCGGATACTGACTCGATGGCACCTAACAACAACAACAACAACAACAATAACAACAACAACAACATCTATCCAAAGGAGTATTACTCAACAACAAAAAGGAATGATGTCCCAATCCCTGCTACCACATGTCTGAACACGGAAAACAGGACGCTAAGTGAAAGAAGTCCTGGAAACCCCTTGATACATGACCGTGCCGGTGTCAGCCATCAGAGTGGATAAAACCATGGAGGCAGAAACTAGATTGGTGTGAGCCTTGGGGACGAGGCTGGGAGGGGAGGGCAGGTGACAAGAGAAGCGACTGAGGGGCATCGGGCTTCTGTGTGATGGCTGCAGAACTCTGTGGCTCTAGGCAAGTCCCCGACTTACTTTAAACGAGAGACTTTTAGTCTGACTTACATCTCAGCAACCTCTTTCTCTATTCAGCTCCCTATGTGCAGGCCTGTTGGGGAGGTGCAGGGCCCAGACTGCTACATGTTAGGATTGTTCTAGAAGAAAGTGGGAAGGGGGATCTGCTCCAGATCCCCACAGTTACACGTGTCCTGGGGAGAGAGAGGGCAAGTGGGGCTTTCGGGCCACTTGTGGTCTAAGTGCAGCTTCAGGTCACCTTCCTCTCTTCCCTGGTGGCTTTGAGGTATCTGCCCTGCTGTGGCCCCAAGCCTGGGACCCTTGGGGTTGGCGCGACCTGGATGCCTGGTGCCCTCGGGTGCTTCTTACTCAGCAATGGGAAAGGCCGGGCTTTGCTGAGGCGCCCCGAGGGAGCGCTGCAGATTGACCGCTGGCGCAGGCAGCATGTGCCATGTCCTGTGGGTGCTGCCTGTGTAGCGGGGATGAAGGCCAGCACCCCTTCTCTTCCTGGGACACCTGCCAGCCCCAAGGTCCTGCAAGGTGGGCTCTGCCAGGAGATGTCTTTCCGTCTTGCTCTGCTTGTCCGGCTGGTTTCAGGGTTCCCAGCCCCTCACCAAGCACAGGCTGTCTGGGGAGGGTCAGTGGTATCCTTGTGGCCGGCTAAGAGCAGAGCAAGGTCTTCCTGGGGGAAACACAGGAAAGTGGGGGCCAAAATGCCGTGTGCAGGATCTGGGCTGGGAGGAGCCCAAGGCAGCAGGGGCGCAGTCCCGGGGCGCATGCACAGGGAGGTCCTGCCATTGTGTGCCTAGGGTGCATGGTAGCCTGAACCCTGGTGGAGCAGGCACCCCTGGGGTGGTAGGCATGTGTACCCCGGCCCAGAATCGCCAGCACCCTTGTCAGAAAAGCATCTGGCTTCTCTGCCTCCAGGGGGTCCTGACTGCTGTGGTCAGGGGCAGCGCAGGGGAAGGCTGGCCTGAGGACCCCCGAGATACTGCAGACCAGTGCCCAGCAGGCACTGCTGGGGGCTTCCGAGTGGGGAGAGAAGTTGGTGTTGTCAGGGATGTGAGGGAGGGGGATGGGTGCCCCGGCGAGGTTGTGATTGGTGTGTCACTGGGGTCGGAGGTGCTGGGCCACAGGGATCTGAACAGGCGACAGCCAAGAGTGCCCGAGCCACTCGGGGTGAGGCTGGGGGGAAGGGGGCACCGGGGGACAGGCTGGGTGACTGTTGTAGGGGCAGGAGGGACAGGGAGAGGGAAGTCAAAGAGCACTGGGCATTGGGCCCGGGCAGCTCCCAGAGCACGGTCAGGAGGGCCGAGAACAAATCACAGCAGGACCAGGGCTGTGGGCATTTCCTCTGCCGACGTCTGTCCCTATTGCAGGGCAGGAACCTCCTGCCCACTCGTAGCTTTGTTGGGAGGGTCTTATCTGTTGTCCAGTAGGGGACTCCAGTTCCAATATTGTGGGGTATATTTCAAAACTGCTAGGAGAGAGGATTTTGAATGTTATTGCCACAAGCACATGATAAATGGTTGAGATAATGAATATGTTGATATGTTGATTCCCCTGATGTGATCGTTACATATTGCATGCATGTATCAAAATGTCACACTGTGTCCCGTAAACGCACAATTATCATGCGCCATTTAAAAAGTAAATAAAATAGGTAGGGAAGAAAGAAGCAGATAAGAACTAGGGAGACTGCTAAAGGAATCTGTAAAAACACAATGTGTTCCTTGATTAGCTGTACCTACACACTTACACGCCTGCAGCTATACCACCATGGTGCCTGATCCTGTCAGATCTCAAGAGCTAAGCAGGGTCGGGCCTGATTATTACTTGGATGGGAGATCACCTGGGAACACCAGGTGCTGTAGGCTTGGGAGAAGGACCTGGCAACTCACTCCCAAAAAGCAATCTGCCATTGAGAACCCTGTGAGTAGCAGAGAAGCACTGGCAATACTCTTTCACCTGTTGTACATAGGGTCGCTAAGAGTCAGACACCGACTCAACAGCACCTAACAACAACAGAATTACGTGAGTGCACACACACGTGCTCACAGACATCTAAAGGGCAAGTAAGCCTGTGCCTCGGCATTGGTTTTATTATCGTCCCAGTTGCACATAGAGTTATTGAGTGCCTTTATTCATGTTTGTGGCAGTGGCTTCTTCAATCTCTTTCTTGCAGTGACTCCATTGAAACCTAATTTATATTCTAGTTTTGGTTTTGGAAAACAGGTTCCTGCTGAAACTCTGGGTGGTCAGGCCAGATCCCACATGACCGACCTCCTGTCTTTTACCCCATCCAAAAGAAGGGGCCAAAGTGTGACACGCAGGCTTGGCCTCGAGAGAGTCTTAAGGTCACCATTGTGTTGCTTTTTATTTCCTGTTTTTTTTTTAACTCAAGGATCATCCCCACCTGTGTCTCCCTACAACCCAGGGTGTTGGCTATGGCGTCACGCTCAAGAGCTCCCACTGCCCATGGAAAACAAGTGCAAGCCCTCGCCACCTCTGTCTCCATCCAGGCCAAGGGGCCGTGGGAGCCCTCAGGGTGCAGAGCGAGGGGCTCACACATCCCAAGCTGCCGTCCCTGAGCGCCTGCATGGCTGTCCGGGCCCCATCTGGCCACAGAATTCCAGCAGAGCACAGCTGCCTCTGGACAGAGGAGACGGCGCTGTGTACCTCTCTCAGGGGTCCTCCCTGGTCGGGTCGACCTCACACTTGGGAAGCGCATTTCCTCACGGATGGGCCAGGGAGCAAAGGCGTCTTCATCCTTTTTTCTCACTGCCAAGCCTAGATGATCGGGAGACGCTTTCTGCTCAGAATTCAGTTTCTCAGGTTTGCTTGGCAGCCCCCACAGGTGGATGCGTGTGCAGGCTGTGGGCAGAAAGCTGCGCCCTATGGATGCCACTGTGGTTTTTATTGTGTGATAAAGTGTGACTCGGGTCTGGCAGGGGTGGTAGGGCTGGCAGAGGCAGCTTTGGCCACCAGGTGTGAGCACCCAGAGGGAAGCCACCAGGGACTAGGCTTGTGACCTGATCAAGGGTGGATTGCACGGGGGAGTCACAGAGGATCTGTCCTCAGTTTGTCTTTGAGGAATTTCATTCATTTGTGGCTCTGCCCCGGATTTCTTGTCCTTCCCCACTGATGATGCTGCAATAGAGACCTTGTCTCCCGTCTGCGCCTGTGTGCCCAGCGGCCCAGCCAGCGGGGGCCTGTGAGTGTGTCAGTGTCATCTGGTAATTGACGGAGACTTTCAGGGAGGAGGCACTGTCCACGCCTGGCAGATGACCGTGATTCATTTGCACACATTTACATTTGGTAATGGTGAGGAGTTATGTGCAGGTGTAACTCAAGATGACTAAGGCATTACGTTAAATACATTACACTGTGGTACCTTGGCCCTCAGCCTGCTCCTTGCTCGAACATTCCAGTCCTCAGCCATCAACAGCTGAATTAAAAAGGAGAACTTGTTGCTCAGTATGTGAGTGGCATGCGAGAGCTGGAATTAGTCTCTCAGTGTGGTGCTGGATCCAATAAATACACTCACAGGATTTCTTGTGAGAAAAAAGTGCTCGACTCTCAAACTGATCAGCACTTGGCCAGGCTTCCAGAGCAGACTGTGGTCAAGTGCGGAGGAGCCGTGGTACTTAATTTAAGGGGAAAAATGGAATCGTATTTCCATGACCGGGCGCCTCTGCTTTCCCGTCTTCTCTCCCGCTAGTAACGGCCCTGGGTTCTTCCCGTGGAGTTTGCTGGTGCTTTCTGCAGCCCCTCATAAGATGCGGGTGCCACCCACTGGGTCCCCGCCTGCTGGCCCCCACTCTCCAACACTAGGGCCTGGCTCAGCCATCAGACCTCCTGGCCTGGCAGCCCCGCCCTCTCCAGAGCGCGCCCTCCCCATCTCCTCTCCACACTTAGGCTCACACCCAGCCTTTGCTGCACCTCTTGGGCCTGGCCTTCAGCTGCAGAGCTCCTGGCCAACTCTTGCTCAGCCTGCGCGTGGCTGGTGCCCTGGGCAGGCGGCCCTGGGTGCAGCCTCCTGTGGCCTCTTTGGTATGCACGGTGCTCTCCCTGCTGGACCCTGTGGCTCACAGGCACCCGGGGGGTCACCTTCCCTCCAGCCCCTGCACAGGCCCAGCCCCAGGAGGCACCGGCCAGTCTGTAGCTGTTGTGGAAGCCAGCAGGGGGAGGGTGCCGTCCACTTTCCCAGAGGGACCCAGCAGGTGGCAGGGCATTGTCCCCTTTCCCTGGCCTCAGTTCTTTCCAGACCCCAGAGCTTGGAGGCTGCGTGGCCTCTGTTTATGAAAACCCCAATTGTTTCCTTCAGTCGGGGCTGGAGACAGCAGGAGAGGTATGGTGCGGGCCGCATGCGTTACCTGAGGAGTTCTGGGTGATGGCTGGAGGTGGAGTCACCTTGCTGGGCCGAGAGGCACACAGGGAGCCTGGCCTCACAGGAGGAAGGAGGGAGCCCACGTGCTTCTATGTGTGGCCACGGGGAGCGGAGCTAAAGCCGTCTTCAACCTCTCGGGTTTTTTCTTTTAAATTTATTATTTTAAACCTATTAACAAGTGATAATGTTGGCTGTTATTCCCCCAAATAATCACAGGAACTCAGTGAATCCCAGGGAGGCTACCCTGGGCAGCCCCGCCTCGTGGATTAAATGCCGTAAGTGACACCATGCCGCGGCCTCCTCTCCTTGGGCTCTTTAATTGCGTTTTGCTCACGATTTTCCAGCCTGTGGCAGAGTCATGGTTCCTGCTCTGCAGGCTGGTGGCAGCAATACCAATGAACCCTGCAGGGAGCTCAGGGACCCAGCAGGCTTTCATCAGGGCAGGCCTGTCACCAAGAAAGTCCTGATGCCTTTGGCAGGAGGATTAACTATCGCCGGGCTCATTTTACGAGAGACGGCGTAATTGGCGGTGATGCCCCCTCAGCGTGGCCCATTTCGGGGGTTGGAGCTTGGCTTATCAGAGCGCCATCACCAGGCCCCCACGAGGACCTCTCCCGCCCTGGCTCTGACTCCCCACCTGGGTCCCTCTGTGTACCTGCCTCCTGGAGTTATCGCCGCGCTCCTGCTTGAGCGTCCAGGGCAGAACGATGCCCAGAGAGCCTGTGCCATGGATGGAGGTGCGCCCAGCCTCTGCAGGGTGGGTGGGAGGGTGGGCAGCACTGAGCCTGCAGGCCATGGCCCAGCTCCTCTCCAGACCGGCATGTGGCTCACCCATCCACCTAGGTGAACTTTCTAGAGGGAAGGCACTTCCTGACTGTCTGTGACATCAGTGGCTACGAGTTGTGGGAGCCTCCCCAGCCAGCATCTAACTGTATCCAGGGCGCCCACTGCTCCCTACCACCTGTCTGGCAGCATGCCACGGGGCTGCAATGCTGGGCCAGGTCAGCTCGTTAAACTCCTGCAGCCGCCCCACCCAGAGCCCCTGTGTGCTGCTGAGGGTGCCCACCTGCCAGGCCCCTAAACCACACCCTGCATCTTGCAAAGCCCATCTTCTGGGGCGCCCACCCTCACATAAAGCCCCCTCTCCTGTGCACCGCTCTGCAGCCATAGCACCCTAGCATTGGATCCCACCTGATCTCGGAAGCTAAGCAGGGTCGGCCTGGTTAGTCCTTGGATGGGGGACCACCTGGGAACACCAGGTGCTACAGGCTAAGGAGAAGGACCTGGCAACTGACTCCAGAAACAATCTGCCATTGAAAACCCTATGAACAGCAGAGAAGCACTGACAATAGTGCTAGGCATGGCATAGTGTCAGGGATGTTTTGTGTGTAGGGTCACTATGAGTTGGACCCAACTCAACGGCACCAAACAACAACCTGTGCACCAATGCGTGGAGCCCCAGGTGAGGGCCACACCTGTGACATGGTGGGGTGCACTGGCCTCTTCCGCTCCCTGGCATTTCTCCTGGCTCTGGTTCACATGTTTCATATTCACTTTTACTCACGCGCCCAGGTACACGGGCCAGAAGATGGGTAGTGAAGCGCGAGGGCGTCCTCACCCCGACAGGCTTCCTCAGCCACCTCCTCTTTAGGTTGATGCTATTTTCACTTTACAGTTGGTGTTTCTGCGAGTTACCTCTTCCTTCATAACTACACGGTCAACATCTTTATGTCTTGATTAGCCAGCTCTCCACTCTGGCCACTGATGTGATCTGTTGCTGCATGACAGGAAGTTAACCTGCTGAATACTGAGCCACCCCAGGTCGACTGGCCTAAAATAGTGGCCATTTGAGCCGGGCACGGTGGCGCATGCCTGTTATCCCCTCGGCTTGGGAGGCAGAGGCAGGAGGATCGCAAGTTCGAGACCAGAAGCAGTGTGCGTAACTTAGTGAGACCCTGTCTCAAAAAGTAAAAAATGGGCTGAGGGTGCAGCTCAGTGGTCCAGCACTTGCAAAGCATGCAGGCACAAGGCCCTGGGTTCAACCCCTAGTACCACACACACACACACACACACACACACACGCACACGCACAAAACAGTGGCCATTTGTAAGGCTTCTGCTTTTTTGGGTCAGCATCGTGGGATAGGCTTAGCCGGGGGGTCCTTCCACCTTGGCCAGTCTCAGAAGCTTTGTGGGCTTGGTACATGTTGGACTCATAGTAAGCCATGCCCACGTGTGCTTTTGAGATGTGCCTCTCTTTTAGAATTACAGCAAGTATGGGATTAGACTTCTGTGGGATTTCAGATGCAAGTTTCCTGGAAGCCATTTCCTAGTGAGAGGGGCTCCTAGACACCAGCTGCCGACTCCTGGGGTTCCGGCCCACACGTGTTGTAAAGCTTGGCGTTTGCCTTGGTGCAGGCTGCACGCCACTTTGGGAATCACTCGGCAGTTGAGGGGTGCTGTGGTTGGTGTAGGGTTTGCCAGTGCCCTCCAGTGGCTCCTGTGTTGGAGGTATGGTTCCCCGTGTGGTGTGGGGAGGTGGTGGGACCGTCACAAGACGGAGCTCAGTGCAAAGTCGCTGGAGCGTTGGGCACCGCCCTCGGGAGGGGTCGGCGAGCTCTGCTTAGTTTTTGCAGAAGGGCAGTTGTGAAAAGCAAGGGTGGCTCCTCGCTCCGGCCCCCTGTGTCTCCACAGGAGCTCCTGCCACAACGCAACGTGACACCTCGGGTGAGCCATTGCTAGAGCTGGCGCGCTCTGTTTGGACAAATGTGAGCAAAATAAACCTCTCTTACCTACAAAGCACCCAGTCTAAGACAGTTTGTTATAGCAATGGAAAACACACTGGGACGGAGAGATTGGGGTTAAAAAATGGTTATCTTTTTGCAACCCGGCAAGTCTTAGTCCTTCCCAAGTCTGCTAGCAAACTGAACCATTCTTTCTCCAGTTTGTCCTGTTCATTTTGCATCTTATCCTAGTCAGGCAAAGGGAGCCAGCTGACATCCTGGGTACTCTTCCTGGAAATCACATTCTAGGTCCTTAGCATCATGGGGCCCTTTCTACCCTCCAACCCGCCCCAGCTGTAGTGTGGCTGCCTGTTTTCAAGACCAGCTCCCACAGGGCTATTTTTCTGCTCTTGAGTCTTCTCACTACATTTCAACCTTGCCAACAATTTCTTCCTCAGTTTTTTAGCGTCCCCTTCCTTCCTGGCCTAGGAAAATTCCTTAAGTAATTTTTAGATTGTTGTTGGGCAGCACTCCCTTCTTGTATCAGTTTTGGAGCCAGTCACGCGCTGCTGCATAACAAACAGCCCCAAAATATAGTTGCTTAAAATAGCTGCTGTGTGCTTTGCTCCTAATTCCACAGGCAGAAGGTGGCCCAGCTGGGCTGACCTCTTGCTGTCTCCACTGCCTTCACTGCTCCACTGTCGGCTGCCATCTTTCCTGGTGGCTGAATAATCTGGGCGGGTGTCCCCTGACTGCAGGTTGCTTGAAGGACTTCTGGCCCTGTGTCTCTCATAAGTGAGGCCACGGTTCTCACATGGAGGTTGTGGTCGTGGACAAGACACATGGGATCTTTCAACCCAGAAAGCATAGAAACGAGACTGAACGAGACAGGCAAAGCTCTGCTGGTTCCCCAGCTGAGCTGAGAGCAGACGGCAGTGCCTGAGAGGGACATTGGGCTGCCGTGCTGAACGCGGAGCAGCAAAGCTTACTGCCTGGCGGGGTGGGGCTGGAGTTTGGTCATTGTCCACTGGTTGCACAATATTATCAGTCATTCTCTTGTTCATAATGCATAATGGTTCCTCCTTATGGGCACAGTTTTGAAGGATGTTTTCCTTCTGATGTGCAAGCCTTCTGACCTGGAGCTAAGGAGCCCAGCTTAGCCCAGGAGCTACCAAGTCCCACTCCCCAACTCCAGTGCTGGCGGCAGCATCTTGCAAATATTCCAGTGCTGTTGTTGGTCTGGGCCTTTTGCCGAGGTTGAGGGACTTCCAGTGCTTGAGCTGCTGAGAAAGCCCGGAGGGCTGGGTGGAGACAACCTACCTTCTCCACATGGCAGGAACTAAGTAAACCCTGTGCTCAAGTCTTGGGCAAAATGTTCCTCAATGACCAACATGTCCACATGCAGAACCGAGTGCACTGACCCAAAGGTTCAGTTGGCAAAGGGGACAGATGTTGTATGAGGACAGAGATGTCCAGCAGGCGCCTGCAGGCCCAAGTGAAGCAGCCATGTTTTCAGCAGAAGAGGCCTCAGGTCCTGGGAAAGTAACTGAGGCACTTGTCACAACCCCTTCGGTGGAGGTGCTGTCTGCAGCAAAGCTACCGGGTGACTGATGATGTATCATCCAGCCATGGGACCACCCAACTTAGTGACATTTACATCCACTAAGAGCACGTGCTGTGACTTTGCTCCGACGTGTCGTCTGACATCTGAGTTGATTCTGGGCATTTTATGGGTGGGATTTTTCTTCCATGACGATTCCCTTTGTCTTTGCTGACCCCTCAGTCCCTAGGGATCTGGAGCTGGTAGCGATCATGGGTGTGGCCATATTGAACTCCATTGGTTTTAGCTGGGCTAGTCCTAGGGGCTCTGAGTTTGAAAACATGCTGGCCTTGGGGCCTCCTTGAGGGCTTTATGGCAGGGCTGTTAAGAGGCAGGAGAACACACACACTAGGCACTTAATGGGTAACAGGCTCAGGCCCGGGGTTTCTCTGCCTTTTTACTGAGGCCCCTCCCTGGCTTAGCTGTGGGGTGGCTCTGGGAGAGACCAGAGAGGGCCCAACGTGCTGCGGTTTTCAGGCCTCTACTTATTCACATTTGCTACTAGTCCATTGGCTATTCAGGTCTGCTGGTCACACCTGGGGGCCATGAGACAGGGACAGGCTAAGGGAATGGGGGCAGGGAGGTCTCGGCATGACAGAGGCCATCGCGGTGGCCCCTTCCTCAGGAACTCCACCCACGTGCACTGTCCACGCAGTTACACTGACATAGCTTTACATATGTTCTAGAAAAGTTCTTTAAACAAATTGTGATATGCTGGTGTGGCGGCACACGCCTTTAATCCCAGCAACTCAGGAGACTAAGGCAGAAGGATCACAAGTGTGAGGCCAGACACAGCGTGTGCAACCTAGCAAGACCCTATCTCAACATACAAAATCTAAAAGGGGGCTGGAGGCGCAGCTCAGTGGTGGAGCGCTTGTAAAGTATGTACAAGGCCCTGGGTTCAGACCTTAGTATTACCAAACAAAAAAAAAAAAAAAAAAAAGGAAAAAGTGGTCTGGGGTGCAGCTTAATGGTAGATCACTTGCAAAGCATTTTTTCGGGCCCCAGTACTAAAAACAAATTGGAATGTGGTTAAAACACTTAAGCCTCATATTCTTCTTTTATCAAGTGAAGAGTTTCTTTTACAATATTATGGGTCTTCCTCTCGTTCATGTGTGAGGATGTGTATGGCATATCTCTGTTTTCTATCACGCATCTGTATTTCCAGCTCATTTTCCAAATCCTAACTTCTGCCCACTACACTTTGTTTTCATATTATCGAGGGTGTTAATAACCACATTCTATTCTACAGACTTGGGAGAAGGACCTGGCAACCCGCTCCCAAAAATCAACCTGCCATTGAAAACCCTATGAACAGCAGAGAAGCACTGACAATAGTGTTTCCCCTATTGTACAGAGGGTCGCTATGAGTCGGATGCCGACTCAACGGCACCTAACAACATTCTACAGACACCAACAAGTTTTAGAGTTTTGTCCATAGACTGATTCTTGTTGTTGTGAGGTGCCATCAAGTTTAATCCAACTCAAAACAACCTTATATACAACAGAAAGAAACACTGCCCAACACTGTGCCACGAGCGTGATCTTTTTATGTGTGAGCCCATTGTTGCACATACTCTGTTTCTTCTCATGTTGAGTCGTGCCACATCGGCAAAAGGAGGTCGCAGAGGCTTTACTCCATTATAAGGTCGACTCTACTTTGAGGAGCCAACTCTTCCCCAGTTGTTTCTTGAATGCCTTCCAGAGTAGGGGACTCATTTTCTAGCACTATATCTGATAGGGGGCTGGGATTTAGCTCAGTGGGTAGAGCGCTGCGCTGCAGTCTCTGAGGTCCCGAGTTCAATTTCCAGCACCACAAAAATGGGAGAAGGACCTGGCAATCCACTCCCAAGGCAATCCTGAAACAGCCATTGAAAACCCTATGAGGATCGCTATGAGTCAGATACCGACTCGATGGCACCTAACAACAACAACAATATCTGATAGGGCTGGGATTTAGCTCAGTTGGTAGAGCGCTGCGCTGCAGTCTCTGAGGTCCCCAGTTCAATTCCCAGCACCACAAAAATGGGAGAAGGACCTGGCAATCCACTCCCAAGGCAATCCCAAAACAGCCGTTGAAAACCCTATGAGGGTCACTATGAGTCAGATACTGACTCGATGGCACCTAACAACAACAACAATATCTGATAGGGCTGGGATTTAGCTCAGTTGGTAGAGCGCTGTGCTGCAGTCTCTGAGGTCCCAATTTCAATTCCCAGGACTGCAAAAATGGGAGAAGGGCCTGGCAATCCAGTCCCAAGGCAATCCCGAAACCATCAGCCATTGAAAACCCTATGAGGGTCGCTATGAGTCGAATACTGACTCGAGGGCACCTAACAACAACAACAACATATCTGACAGTACTTCTCTGCTATTCATAGGGTTTTCAATGGCTGTTTTGGAAGTAGGCTGCCAGGTTCTTCTCCCTAGTTTTAGTCTGGAAGCTCAGCTGAAACCTGTCCACCATGGGTGGCACTGCTGGTATCTGAAATACTGACGGCATAGCTTTCAGCGTCACAGCAACATGCAAGTTCCCACAGCACAACAAGCTGACAGACACACCGGGGAGACTGATTGTACAAGTTAACAAACAAGTGAGCGAATTTTCAATAACATAACTAGGTGGGCACTGTTCCATTGAGAGCCCTGCCCTGGGAGTCCTTTGCATCAACATCACACAGACACCCTTTCTGCTCGCTAAGCGCCTACCTCCAGCACCCTCAAGGTGTGCGTAGAGATCAGATCACAGCTTCATGGGCTGCTTGGCCTGTCCTGCCCTGCCTTGTTTTCTCCTTCTACGTGTTGCCAGCATCTTTTTCAGACTCTGTACAGAGCTTTTCTATTTTATTCCTCTTCCCTCTTTCCTGGATCCCCTCCTTCCCCAGCCACCTAACCTCCAACCTCTCTGGGGCTGGGACTCTGCGTCATTGCTCTGTTCTCCTGGGGCCACAATTTCATGAACGGAGTGGCTTCTGCCTTAGTCCACAAAGCTCTTTGCTGCATGTCTTAAAACAGGGTCCCAACTGGAGATATTTTGGGTTCCCTTGATGTTTAAGTCCTGACTTTGCCTTCCAAGTTGATTGACAGATTGTCCAGTGATACAATCTTAGCTTGAATTGCTTTTCCCTCTGAATTTAAAGGAATTGTTCTAACATCTTCTGAAATGTGAAGCGCTGTGTTTCCTTTTGTAAGCACAGCGAGTGTGACGTGGTGCTGTCTGCCCCCGTCTGGGTGGTTTCAGCACCTCCCAAAGGTGCGCGTGCTGGGAACTGGTCCTCAGAGTGGCAGTGCGGAGAGGCGGCGAGCTGGGGAGATCAGTTCCTAGGGTGGCCCTTGGGCTGTCAGGGTTTGACCTGCAAAGGTCAAGGTGGTTCTCCTGGGCCCTTGGGTTACTCTCATGAGACATCATGGTTGTAAGGGTAAGTTGGGTGCCAGCACTGCCTCTGGCTTCCTGTTTGGCCATGTAATCTGTCCCTCTCGTCCCTCTCTTACCTTGCAATGTCCCACACCATGAAAGCCTCACCAAAGCCAGGCCAAAGCCCATACTGTGGGCTTGAACCTCCAGGCGAGTGAATTGAATAAACCTCTTTTCTTCATATTGTAGCCTGCTTCAGATATTTCATTACAGTAATGGAAAATAGACAGAGACAGTATCCTAGTGCGTTTTTAAGTGGTTTTCCAAGGGTAGCTAGGTGTTGTAAAACATAGTAATTCTGTGGGTATTTGCGACGTAAAGATTCATATTCTTTACCTGAGAGAAGCTCTTCTGTTATTGTACATGCACACATGTTGATACACTGTATACTGTGCTCTCACTACACTGTTACCCTGCATATCACAGGCCACAGCGCGTGGTACACGATGCGTAATGTGGAGTATGGACTCCACGTGTTTCCCCTCGTGTGTCTCTGTTTCCAGGCCCCCCGTTGGTGGCTGTCCATCACCATGGACTGTCCCTCCTTGTCTCTTATTTTTTCCTCTCTTGTTTCTCTGCCTTTTTGTCCCCTTTTGTCCATGTTGGGACACTTCCTTGACTTTGTTTTCCAAACCCATTGAATTCTTGAACCCGCAGCACTGCCTGCCGTCTGCTGCTCTCCACGCTGTGGTCTTTGTCGGCCTCCGCTCCTCCCACAGGGCCATGGCATCTCCTCAGCCTCCCCAGACCATCACTCTGTCATGCTCCATTCCTGCCGCCCTCAGCTCTGTGTCCTCTCCTCGCCCCTGGACAGGCCTCTCCCTTTGGTCACCTCAGCTCTTGCTCTCTTGCTGCCGAGCCTCCTCATTTTCTCCAAGACCTGGGCTGCTCGCTCCTGGCTAGGAAAGAGCTCGGGGCCAGGGTTTCCTTTGCTCTGGAGGAGCCCACGGCCTCGGGCGTAAGCCAGAGACCCCGAGACTCCGGCCCCTGCTCAGAGTGGACACTGGGTGCTGGTTCTCCGTGTCTTTCACCTCACCATGCACACACACACGTACACACGCACACACGCACATGCACACACACGCACACATACACACACACTTCTCACCTTCTAGAGCCCTGCAGATCCCTCCCATCTGCTTGGACCCCCTCCTCACATCTCTCCCAGCCCCCTCACTTTTTGGACCTTCCTCACCCGTGTTTCTAGAGGTCCAAACCATGAAGGGTCAGACTGGCCACTGGTCCTCAAAGGCAGGCACCTCCGTGAGCACTGGCAGGCAGGGCTGTGCCGCGCAGTCCCGCAGTCCCGCTGGACCTGCTCAGACTGGGCCTCGGCAGTGGACGCTCACGCCCTCCCTTGGTGGCTCACTCAGTCACACACTCACCAAGTGCTCGGCCAGGACATGCTTGTACCGGGGGCTGGACGGGGGGCTGGCCATTGTCAAATTAGGAAAGATCCCAGAGCTCTCCAGAAGCTCAGGGGACAGGAGGAGAGATCTACAACAAACCAGCCCCAAAGATGCAGTCGGTAGGCGAGTGAACTGAGTAGGGTTGGCGTAGAAGGGAACTACTGTCCTCCCTCCGTGGACAGCCAGGCCCTGCTGCTGGAGGGCACCTGTGAGTCTCTGGCCACGTCTCCTGGGATAGGCGCCCGCTACGGGGACTGTCTAGGCTCAACTCCAGGTGTGAAGAGGAACCTGCCAGCTTAGCATGTGCCTCTGCGGCAGAGCTCAGAATTAATGATAGCTGCTACGGAGCCCCGGGCTGGGATTTAGCTCAGTTGGTAGAGCGCTGCGCTGCAGTCTATGAGGTCCCGAGTTCAATTCCCAGCACCGCATAAATGGAAGAAGGACCTGGCAATCCACTCCCAAGGCAATCCCGAAACAGTCCGCCATTGAAAACCCTATGAGGGTCGCTATGAGTCGGATACCGACCCGATGGCACCTAACAACAAGCTATGGGGCCCCAGGATGGGTGGCCAGGACTGGGGCCCTTTTCCATCACAGGGACCCATGAGGCATGGTGGCCGTGGAGGGACTCCTCACCCCGTTCCACAGATCTGCTTCCTGCCCCCATGTGGCATGTGCCTGTCTGTCTGGTGGCTCCCCTCAGCCCTCTGGGGTGCTTCAGACAGGTGTTGGCTTTGACCAGGGTCTGGCTCTGGGATCTCTGAGCACCAAGGAGAGGCCACAGTTTCCAGTTCAGAGCCTGGGCAGAGAGTCAAGTGGCAAGAGTCCCCTGGTCCTGGAGGGACTTGTGCCTGGCAGACGCAGTGCCTGAGGGCATCAAGGTCAAGCCCATGAATCTCCGATGCCCTGACCTCTCCTTTCCTGCTCTCTCACATATCAGCCTCCGAATGGCCTCGGCGCCTGGCAGCCCTGCAAACACAATCTGGGAGTGAGCACGCTGTTGCTCAGGGAAGTCAGGCCAGCACCACGCTTGTTTCCATTATTTGACCACTTGTCGAGATCTGCACAAAGCTTTCCTTGAAGGGAATAAATAAATAAACAGATAACAAGGGAGCGTACTCCTTTTCAACACGCCCTTATTTTTAGGAGATAAGATGCTTGCTGACATTTCATTCTTATTCTCATTCTGGGCATTGCTATAAAGGTCTTCCACGGGAGGCTTTTTCTATCTGCATACCTTTGGCTCCCGTATCAGCAAACAATTTATAGGCTCTTGTTTATTTATTTATTTTTAATAACCAATAAAGGCCGCATCCAAGAGAAGGCATGGAAATCCATCTCAAAATGCCTACAGCAAAATTCCCTCTGCTCCTGGGTGGAGGGAGAGGCCCCGTCCGGGCTCCACTCTGAGCCTCCTCAGATCCTGGCTCCCTCCAAGGGGCAAGCTGCAGGACTGTCCCCTGGGAAAATGGCCTGCCCGTACGCTGCAGGGGAAAAGGTCCTGTGGTCTTTGGGTTGGGTGTTCTCAGAGTTTAAGGAGGTGGCAGACAGGGAGGCGAAAGAGAAGCAGGACCACCCCCTGGTGAGCAGGGACATCAATCAGTATGGGTCCTGGCTCTACAGGGGACAGCCTACTGACAGGAGTGACAGACCCCACTCTGCTCAGCAGCCGTCTCCCAGCACTAGACAGAGTGAAGGCTGAGGCAGAGCCGTGACCTGGTCATGTGATGAGGCGGAGGGGGACCTCTCTTGGGGCAGGTGCGAGGCCTGTCTCCAGCGTGTGACCAGCAGCACCTCCTGAGCCAGCCTCACCACGGGGGCAAGTAGAAGGGACAAGTTTCCCATCTCACAGAGTCCAGGGGGCTTGAGGGCAGAGGGAATGGATGTGGGGGAACCTCCAGGCAGGCACACATGGGGTCTCCAGAAGTTTATGCTGGGAGGAGACTTTCCCATGGCTTCCTGGGGCTGTGGGTGAGAGAAAATGCCCCCTGTTCCCTGGCCGGCCTTGCTCTCCAGTGCTGCCACCCTCCTGTAGACAGCTGGACGTGTGGCTCCCGGGAGGGCTTCGGGCTGAGCGTGGGAATCCTCTGCTCCAAATTCTGTGTCCCCCAGAGGACTGGCCGCCCCCTGCCTTTCTTTTTGGCAAGAGCTTCATTTTGTATCTTTCACAGAAATGTCTCCAAATATTATATCCGGGGGGAGCAAACATCATTCTCTGTGCTCGGGTGTGGATTCTAGAATGTGACGGCCAGGCTAACTGGCTGCAGAGCAGAAGCCGACTCCGTCCTCCCCGCCTGGTGGAGTCAGGCGGGAGGCCAGGCTGCCAGGCCTGGAACAGGGGCGATTGCAAGGCGAGACTAAAATAAACAAGAGCCTGTGGGGGGAAGGTGGGATGAGGCGCCTCTCTGTCCCCAGTGGCCACTTGCTTTTTCGTAAAACAGAAGAAGAATTTTGATGAAAGGAACACAGGTTGTGGCGCCATGCTTGGGTTAGGAATGCTCTCGCGTAGGGGGGCGGTGCAAATGCTGAGTCGGACAGCAGGCTATTTAAACAAGGAGCCCACGGGTAGAGAGCAAACACCACGCAGCTCTCCAGAAAGGTGGGGGGCAAAGGCTGAGCCTGGTAATGGGGAGGAGCCCCCGGGCAAAGGTCCTTTCTGCCAGTGGGGAGTCTTGAGGAGACACTGGCCGGCTAGCTGCAGAGCTGCGAGTGTGGCCCACCGGCCCTGGGCTGCGCTAGCACAGGGGGCTTTTACAGACGGCTCCCAAAGTCACTGACAAGGGGACCACACGGCATCTCGCCCCTTGGAGCTCCCACCCCAGCTTCCTGGTTCTTTTTTTCCTTTAATATCTCAGAGTAGCCAGGCATGGTGGCGCACGCCTGTAATCCCAGCGGCCTGGGAGGCAGAGGCATGAGGATCACAAGTTCGAGACCAGAGGCAGTCTGTGTAATTTAGGGAGATCCTGTCTCAAAAAGTGAAAAATGGGCTAGGGGTGCAGCTCAGTGGTCCAGCACTTGCAGAGCATGCAAGCACAAGGCCCTGGGTTCAACCTCCAGTACCACACACACACACAAAGTCTCAGGGTAAATCCGCAAGCAGCCCCCATCCTGCTGTGCATGCTGCGAGGCTGTGGAGAGCGTCTGGGCTGAAGGGTCACTGTCCTCCACAGTCTAGAGCCTCTACAAAATGCCTGGGAGTCTTCAGTCCGCTGGACTCCTGGCTCAGCTGAGTCCTCCTCGGCATTGTGGATGCCCCTCCCTCATCTTCCAGGGCTCTCCTGCCCCCCTGCCTTGTGTCACACCCGAAGGGCATGGAGGTCAGCAGCACCCGTGTCCTGGCGGCACAAGCCCACCCTGGGACCCACTTCTGGTGCTCCTGCAGAGGAGGCCCGTGACACCCTCTCCAGGACTTATAAAACGATAGGATTTTATGCGTAGCCCTGAAATCATCCATCTGCGATTTTCCTCAGTCAAGTACACAGGAACTGAATTATTGTCCTAGTAGGTGCACTAATTCATCTTCACGCGTTTATTAATTTGCTCATTTAAATAAGGAAGGGGAACTGTTTCTGGTGCGTGGGAAATGTTGAGGAGCAAAGCAAAGGTTGCTTCCTCTGCAGGGCACCGTCCCAGTGAGAAACACACACGGAAGGGAAGATAGAGGGAGCGGGGAACCATAGGGTACCTTAGACAATGACAAGCATGCTGTGCTGGACAACGGGCCCCGTAGGTACCAAGCAGAAGCCCAGGGTGCGGTGGAGCTGTGCTGATGGGGTGGAGAGGAGCTCCCTGAGAAGATAAACTCAGCCACAGCGTGAAGGTTTTCGCCGTGTGATTCTCTGGGGAAAGAGCACCCAGCAGAGGAAATGGACGCAGAGGCTCTAAGCTGAGCAAGCGCTGCACAACGCAGGTCAGCCAGGCGTGAAGACGGGAGCCGTGGAGGTGGGGTGAACAGAGGAGGGGCTGCGCTAGGCAGGATTTCCGAGGCGGTCCTTTACACCTCGTCAAATGGGACCCCCGCAGGGATCAGAGTGGAGCGCCGTGGAACATGTATGGCTTCCAAGAATAAACCATGGGGGGCAAAGCACGAAGGGAGCTGCTAATGTGATGAAGTCCTGAGAAAAATGGACTGCTGATCCCCACAAAGGAGGTGGATCTGGTGAGGCTTTTATTTGCCCCAGTGTGTAGCTCTTGCTCATCAGCCACGATACTTGTCTTCTCTAAGAGTAGAGCCCCGGCAGGGTCCCATTATCCATACAATTACTAGCCCCAGAACGTCTACTCCTGGACAGTCAGCTGCTGGACTCAAGGTGGGGGGAGCCCATGGAAAGGTCTGCAGCTCTTCGACCCAGTGGGGAGTAGATGCCATTTTATACTTCAAACAGGAGGATAAGCTGCAGGGTACAAAGAAAGGTGGACATGGGACGCCACATTTGAGGATGGTGACCAGTGAGCTGTGGCCTTAGGGTGTTGATGGGACTATCTTGTAGGGTCCCTTGTCATTCTGAGGGTGAATTCTAAGATTGATAACCAAGTGCCGATCTTAATTAGATTGAGAACTAGCGGTAACCAATCCACTGAGAACCTTTGAATGGCTTTCATGGCTGCATTTATTAAAGCCTAGATCTATAGTCAGCAATGTGGTCCTCACATGAACAGGCAACGAGGACCAGTGGCCACTGCACAGGTAATAAGATAAAAATGCCAAGGGTTTGCAGCTGAGCAAGGCATCAACATCTTGGGAGATAAGAGTGCAAAGGTCATCCTAACGTTTGAATTTTAATTGGGCATTTTGTGTGACTCACTCTCTGGCCCCCAGCCATTCAGGAAACCTCAGTGTCGTAGCATCTCCTATCTGCTCATTCCGAGGGATACTGTTTGACTATAATGTTACAGTTACTGTAGAGTTCTTTAATTATAGAAAGGCATTTTATATGGATGTAACAACTGCTATTTCAAGGAATAGTTGAATGCGTTTCATTTTATAAGATTCCCACGCAACAGGAGCAAACAGAGCAGGACCCGCAAGCTGCCCACCTCTAGCCCAGCCAGCCGTGGCTTCGCCTTCTGCCGTTGGTGGCCAGGCTGGCCAAGTCTCCTTCTGTGGCCCAGCCACGTGCGAGCCTGTCTGTCTGGCATCAGCATCTAATCACACATTCTACATACTGATTTTAAAAATGTAGCTGTTTTTGGAATGCTTTCCTTACCAGTACATAGAAATCAAATGCATCCCCTTCAAGTGTACCAGATACGCCAAGGTGTTGAACTGTCGTGACTTACTAAATTATTTAGATTTTTATCACTGCAGATGGTGTGGGCATATTTTTGTGCTTATTTGTGCATCTTTAAGGTCACAATTCCAAAGATGGAATTGTTAGACCCAAAGCGAAGCCATTGGTTGATTGGTTGGTTGATTGCAGTACTGGAGGGTTGAACCCAGGTCCTTGCATGTACTTTACAAGCTCTCTACCACTGAGCTGCACTTCCAGCCCCTTTCTCCTTATTTATTTATTTATTTTGCAGTACTGGGGGTTGAACCCATGGCCTCGTGCTTGCATGCTTTGCAAGCGCTGTACCGCTGAGCTGCACTCCCAGCCCATTCATTTTTTACTTTTTGAGACAAGTTCTCACTAAATTATGTAGACTGCCTCTGGTCTTGAAGTTGCGATCCTCCTGCCTCTGCCTTCCAAGTCACTGGGATTACAGGCGTGCACCACCATGTCCAGCTCCCTCTCTTATTTTCATCTTGGGACAGGGTCTTGCTAAGTTACACAGGCTGCCTCTGGCCTCCAATTTAGGATTCTCTCGCTTCCACCTACTGAGTCACAGGGATTAGAGGCCTGCAGCAGCATGCCTAGCAGCAGAGTCCCTTTTAAAGATGTACCATGTGGTTTCCAGAAAGACTCTGCGTTTTGCTCTCATCACCAGCAAAAGAGCCCCTTCCCTGTAGGTGTTTGCTTCTAGAACAGTCTACATCCACCCTTCCTGAGGTTAAACGCTTATGATGGTAGGCCCTCATTGGCTACAGATTCCTCCGGTCAGTGAGGCTCATCTTTGTACTTGTCCACGAGGGCGTTTTCAGAGAGGGCTGACAGGTCCTGCCCTGAGGAAGAGCCCTGCTTTGCAGAGGATCTGCGTGAGCCCATGGGGGGCACCCAAGGAGGAGCGAGGAGGAGAAGGGAAGCCAGCGCACCCTGGGACAGGCTGAGAAAGTCTTCTGGAGCAGAGTGTCTCCCTCTCTCTAACAGCTGTGGCTCACAGACAGCCACAACAGCTTCCTCAGCTTCCACGTGGATTCGGCATCAGACTTCCCAGGTGCTTCCAGCTCTTGGCATTGGAGGCTCTTCAGGTCTCCAGCTCTTGGACTGAGTGGCCACCAGTCTCTCCACAGGCGCAGCTCTGGAACTATCCTGCCATATCATGGGTTGCTATTGTTGTTAGGTGCCATCGAGTGGGGTCTGACTCATAGCGACCCTGCGTACAACAGAACGACACACTCCCCAACACTGTGCCATGTCCAGCACTATGTCAGTGCTTCTCTGCTATTCATAGGGTTTTCAATGGCTGATTGGGTTGCCAGGTCCTTGTCCTGAGCCTACAGCACCTGCTGTTCCAGGCAGTCTCCCATCCAAGGACTAACCAGGTCCATACTTGCTTAGCTTCTGAGATCAGATGGGATCAGATGCCAGGGTGGTATGGCTGCAGGCTTGCTCCACCATGTTGATGTTGTTGTTAGGTGCCATCGAGTCGGTATCCGACTCATGGCGACCCTCACAGGGTTTTCAATGGCTGACTGTTTCGGGATTGCCTTGGGAATGGATTGCCCGGTCCTTCTCCCATTTTTGCAGTGCTGGGAATTGAACTTGGGACCTCAGAGACTGCAGCGCAGCGCTCTACCAACTGAGCTAAATCCCAGCCCCTTCCATCATGTTAGTTAATCTAATAAAGCCTCTTATACAAGATGATAGGTAGGTAGGTAGGTAGGTAGCATGACTGTCTAGCAGCCACAGTGTCAGGGAATGAAGAAGAAAAAGAAGAATAAAAGACGACTCTGTGTACCCAGAGTTAGCGTTAGAGAGGCCAAGGTGGCTCAGTGTCTCCATGAACACTGTAGCCCCACGTGCCTGTCTCGAGCTGTTTTTATTAATTCTTATCATAACATTAAGCATTCTTATGAGTCAGGGGAAGACTAGGGCCAAAGCAACTTTAAAAATCAACCAAGGTCTTGTGGGCAAGGCAGGTGTCAGCATGCTCTGCCAGCAGCACATAGTCAGTACGTAGACAGAGATGGCACTAGGCAGAGAGACGATAGCAGGGGCTGTTAGACTTGGGGAGCTTCTGAGGGCTGGAGCCTCCCAGCAAGCAGCTAGAACCTTCCCAGCTGCTTTTCCTTAGATTTTCTCCAGCCATCCAGCTATTCCCTCTCTTATAGACAGACAGACAGACATGTTGTTGTTGTTGTTAGGTGCCGTCGAGTCGGTATCCAACTCATAGCAACCCTCATTGGTTTTCAATGGCTGACTGTTTCTGGATTGCCTTGGGAGTGGATTGCCAGGTCCTTCTCCCATTTTTGTGGTGCTGGGAATTGAACTTGGGACCTCAGAGACTGCAGCGCAGCGCTCTACCAACTGAGCTAAATCCCAGCCCAGACAGACAGATAGACAATTTTTTTTCGATTGTTCAGTTCCTCTAGAGAACCCTGACTGATCCAATGCTCATGGTTTCTTCAGGTTGTCATCACTGAAATCCTCTTAGAAAACTCCTTTGTTGGTAGTTTTGTAGAGGTAAGATGCGCAAGGCACAGGGACTTCCTGGGGGCGGGGTTAGGGTTTTAGTTGGTGTTGGTCACTGTTCGTGTGATCCTCCTGCAGATGCAGGCGCTGTCTGCAGGGTTCTGGCCCCTGCTGTAGCTGGGCTCCCCTGGTACTGTAGCCTCCCTCTGCCTGCAGGACTGTCTGCACCTCCAGGGAGCTGGATCGCTCCCCACGAGCTTCCTCCTGGGCACTGGTCATTGTTCGCCTTACAGTCAAGAAAGCGTGGGGGGCTCTCTCCCCCATGACGGGCTGGGGCAAACTGAAGGCAGCTCTCTTGGTCTCTTATGCCATCCCCCGTTCAAGCTAAGAACAGCACATTTTCTGAAACCTTTCCCAAGGGAAGCTGTGATAATTTTCCTCCTTTGGTTTGATGTCCCATTCCAGCACTTTAAGCAGTTTATGCGCCTAATACCTAGAGGAGACTTGCACAATCATTGTTTGTAATAGCAGTGGTTCATGAAATTACATTAGTAAAATTAGCCTATCATATCATAAAGGATCTTTCCAGCCCGTACTTCACAGGAGGCATGGGATTTCCCAGATATAGCAGGTTGGGGCTGATTGGGGCAGGAAATAATGTCAAAACAAAATGCTTGATGGTCTGTGTCCAAGAATTTTTAAGGAGCTAAATAATTCCTTAGAAGTTTAATGGAAACCAGGCATGCTGGGAGACACCTGTAATCCCAGCACTTGAGAGAATGAGATGGGAGGATCGTGAGTTCCAGGGCAGCCTGGGCTACAGAGCTAGACCCTGCCTCAAAAGTAATAAATAAATTAATACAGGTTAAAATAGTAGATTCTCTTTTCAATGCAGTATATCTTGATGGGTTCACAATTTATGTTTCAATGTAGCATTAGAAATGGATTATAAAGTTATATATAAAAAGAACTAACTATGCAAAGTATGTGAAGGGAAAAGGGTGACTAAACTGTAGAAATGAGAGACAAAAGCCACAAAAGCCAGGACTGAGACGGTTCAGTGTATAACCGAGGTGGGCGTGCATCATGTGGTGTATGTGCGTGGGCAAATTCGTGTTATTTATAGAAACTTAACAGCTATGAATAAAGGAATTAAGAAAGAGGAAAGCATCACTTAATAGAAGCACAGAACAAGTGCGCAGTCAAAGAGTAGAAACTGTGGCAGTGAAGTCCCTGCATCGTGTGCCCCCTGTCCCTTCCTCCACCGCCTGCTTCCTTCTCTCCCACCTCCCTCCCTCCTTTTCTTCTCCCTTCCAAGTTATGTGGTTCCAGGCTGGAGAAGCGGTGACACCGAGTGACACTGATGACAGCAGAAGGGAGTCTCTTTGCAAACCCTCTGGGAATCGGAGCCACTGGTGGGCGTGGCGGAGGGCAGGAAAGTTGAGTGTCTGGACCACATGTGCCCCCAGGCCGGGCCCCAGGCAGAGTCCCCTGGCTGGATCGAATCCCCTGGCTCAGGCTGCCTCCCACCCACACACATCCATCACTACACAGAGCTTCGGTGTGTTAAGGAGCATTGCATCCTCTTTACAAATGTTTTCTTTGTAATTGCGTCCTTACGTAGCAATGTTCCCAGACGGGCTGGGTGGGGACATCACAGTGCCTGAGCTTGTTTTAGGATTACATACTCTGGTTAAATGTCCTCTCCCTGGTCCCTGACTGTCCCCAGAAAATGACTGTGCTATGCGATGGGTCAGAGAAGATGTGGGCACTGCCCGCTGATCTCAACACCCAACCTCAACAACAATCTGCAGTTTTCAAGGCTGTGGCTGGGCCGATGTCAGTCAGCAGAGGCTGCACAGCCACCCGTGACTCCAGGGCAGCCTCTAGCTCGAGAAGGGCGTCTGCTCCTGGCCGAGCAGCGACATTCACTCTGCTCGCTGCCTGTTTGGCAGGTGGCTGGAGCTCTGGGGGGTGTTCTGGGGGGCTTTAGGCAGAAGGTGGAGGGTGCTGAGGGCTAGGACAATGGGCTCACCGCATGGAGAGCGCCGTTTGTGGATTGCCCAGGATCGCTGCCCACTGCTTGCTTCCGCAGAGCTGCAGAGCACAGAACTCTCTCTGCAGAAGGCAGACAGAAGACCGCTGCCCTGTCCTCATAGAATGCCAGACAGGAAGGGGAGCCATGGTAAACCCTGATGTCAGACTTGAGCCGCATCCATGTGACTCAACCTGTTGCCGTATTCTTAGCCGTATTCTCAGGTTTTTTTGTTTGTTCTGTTGTTTTGTTTTGTTTCTGTAAAACCCCCTATATGTCATAGGCTGTTCTGGTATTTCATGAGCTTCCTGGTATCAGAAGTCAGTGCTGTGCTCACTGGCGGTTGGCATTTACAGTTGACATTCTGAGCCTTTGTCCCTCGCTGATGAGCAGCGCCAAGGCTGCTGTGGGGGCGCCATCTTGCCTAAGCATTGGGCAGTTTGCCTGTAGAGTCAAAAACAAAAAACTGGGTGCCACTGGTACCCAAGACTTGTTGTTTTTTCAGACCTGCTCTTAAAGACCTTGGTGCCGTAGCGAGGGCGTCTGACCTGCTCCCAGCCCTCTGTCTGGAAAGAGCTGAAACACCTTAATGGGATTCTGAGGGAGACGCAGCCCCACAGGCATTGTCTCTGAGCTGGGTCATGCCGGAGAAGTGTGGCTCCTTGGTGTGGCCTCGCTGGGCCGATGACCCTGAGGTTTAACTAGGAGCAGAGGCAAGCAGCCGCACAGCTGCCTTCCTGGACCCTGGGCCTTGTGAGAACAGTGCCCACCCAACACTCCCGGGACTCGCTAAACAGCCAAAGGTGGCAGCATGGGCAGGGGAGGTGTGGACTGAAGCAGGAGGAAAGAACCATAGTGGAAGTCAGGTGCTGGGCGGCAGAGAAGGGTAGGCAGCGGGGAGCGAGCCCAGGGGGTCACTGAGCCAGAGGGGCTCCAGCTGGCTCCTCCAAGTGCCCGAGCAGTGGCTGTGTCAAGTCAAATTTAAGTATTAGGTATAGACTATGAGAAGGACTTCCTTCCTTCTCATTAACAAACGAGAGAAGGAGCGTGTTGTCTGTAGTGGTCAATATTTCAGTGACCGTGGCTGCAGTCTCTCTTGTAGCGATCAAAACATATCCGGTTGCTTGCGTCTGCAATTCATTTACCTGCTCAGCCTAAAACGGCCAATTCAGGGAGATGGCGGCACGACCGAGGGATGCACTTTGCCTGCCTGGTGGTTTGGTCGAACCTTCAGGCCAGTCTCACGGGCAGCTGCCACGCACGCGAGCTTTCGCCATCTCTCACGCCCGAGGGACAGTCCTTGGAGGTGTCGCTGTCCCTGATTTGCGCTTGGCGTGGGTGGGGTGGGTGTTCTGTTACTCAGGCCCTGACACAGCAACTACCATGGCCAGACGGGCACTAGCACAGACTGAGGCCAGGCCTCCCCCTCTGCTCCTCTTGGGACCTTCTTAGTGTCCTCTGCTCCTCTAGGGTTCCAGCTCCAGGCCCGGCCAGGTGGACCAAGAACTGGACTCCTTGTGTGCCTGCTCTGAGCCGAGAGCTGCCTCTGGGGCCAGGTGTGGCGTGGGCACAGACCAACACCTGCCGCTTCCATTTGCAGCAGGGAATGCCATGTATAGAAAAGGCTCCTTCCTGTGGCAGTGGTCACACTCCATGGCAAGTTCTTCGGGTCTCTGGGCTGGTGTTGCTCTTTCTTGGGACCCAAGGCCAGAGGGCCAGGCCAGTGTCCAGGCTGGCTGCTGTGAGACGTGGGAGGCCAGGCCAGCAGCTGAGAGGGCATCGCCTGTCCAGAGCCTGCCGGGCATGTTCTGCTTGCCCGTGGCTTCTCTGCTCTCCAGGAGCATTTTGAAGCCGAGTATTCCCCTTTCCTCGATTTCCCACAAACACAGAGAAGCAACACTGTCCATCTGCCCCAGGTGGTGCAGGATGTCTTTTTCTTTAAAGGAAACTAAATTTTTTTTTTTTGGCCTGGGCTTTTAAACTTCTAAACTGTAATTATTTTTTGATTACATGTATTTACTATGTGGCTAATTTACCTCGAATGCCTTGAAATTGAATGTGTGGGGCGTACTTTTCTCTCTTTCACCCAGCTGTTCCATTGATGATTTCTACTTCCTCTAGTTGTCTGCCTAATAAGCCCCTGCCTCGCTTCTCTGCAGAGCAGAGCGCACTTCTTCTGAATGCTGATGTACATGGCTGTAATGCCAATTTTTATGGTTCTGAAGGAAACCTTGAAAGCCCAATCAGGTTTCTGACTCCCGGTGATTCTGGAAGGTGGGTCACTCCTTCTGAAACAGACCAGAGCTCTGCTGAGTGAGGAAATACTGGGCAGGTTAGGTTCAAAGGGATGTGGCCCTAGGGTCTAGGATGTGTTGATCCCAGGTGTGAATTCTTCACGCCACTTCATCTCCTTAAGAGGCTTTGATACAAAGTCACTAAATTCGAAATAGGCTGGGATTTAGCTCAGTTGGTAGAGCGCTGTGCTGCAGTCTCTGAGGTCCCAAGTTCAATTCGCAGCACCACAAAAATGGGAGAAGGACCTGGCAATCCACTCCCAAGGCAATCCCAAAACAGTCAGCCATCGAAAACCCTATGAGCGTTGCTATGAGTTGGATACCAACTTGACGGCACCAAACAACAACAACAAGTTTGAAATGCACTCATGAGCCAACAGCAATTGTGTTCAGCCTAGAGCCAGCCTGGGCACTGTTGCATGTGTGGATCATGTGGGGGTGTGTGGGGTCCAGGGCTGGGCATCAATACAAAGCCTGCTTGTGTCCTCCGTGGCCTGTGCTCAGGTACTTTAAGGGGAGCAGTTCCACCTGCTTTGCAGCACCCTTGGTCTGAAACAGAGACAGAAGTGTTGGTGCCCTGCAGGAAGTTCAAAGTTCAGGCACCACGCTCTGGGCAGGTGTCCTGGAAGCCATTGATCTCAAACAATGACTGCCTCTGTGTACCCCTCTCTGCATGTGGGGAGAATAATGTGCCTGCAAAACTGGATGGGATGCTCCCCTAAGCCATTGCTCTTAGGTCTTCGATACTGGCCCGAGTGCAGTGTGGCCTCTCTGTCTGCGTTGCCTGGCTGCTGTCCCTTCTCGACTTTGCTGTCAGACACACTCCTTGGGCACATGTGGCCTTCCGTGGAGGAAACTTTAGCAGGCGTACCCATTTTGCTCCCCACTTAATCCGCCTCCTACAAGGAGCTAATAAAATGTGTGATAGGGAATGCCAAGCCCTTGTTTCCAGTGGGAGTCAGAAGGTTACAGAAAGCTTGGTGGAACAAGTTTCTATAGTGGTAACTGGAAAGCCTGGTGGAACAGTGAAAGTTCCTACAGCAGTAACTGGCTCTCAAATGTGCTCAGACCAAAGTGCATGTGTGTGTGTGTGCAAGTGTGAGGGGGGGGCACGGGGTGCAGGTGTGTGTGTGTGATATGTGTGTGTGATTCTCTGGGCCATAGGCCAGGGGCTGACTTCTTAGGACCTTGGCGCTGTCTGCAGAATATTTTCCCTAAGTCCACACACCTGAGTGTTAATGAGCAGGTGCCGGTGCCTGGTGTTCAGCCAGCACCCTGTGCAGGGTGGGCTTTGCTGTCCTTGTCCCTGTGGTTTCTTCAGCAGTAATGACATGGGCCACTGCCTCCACGAGGAATCCTAACGCTCAGGTGAATTAGTCAGGGTGGAAGATGTGTTTTTATCAAGACTTGAAGTTGCCAGAGTCGCTATGTTCATTTCCACAGGGCTTTGTTGTTTTCTTGTTTTACTGAGGTTCTTGGGGGCGGGGACTCAGGGTCGTGTGGCCCCCCGGGGAACACGGTGGGTACTGAGCACAGGTGTTACAGGCCGGGGCCCCGGGAGTCCTCTGGAGGATCCGGTGAGGGGTGGCATTGCTTCTGCCTGGCAGGTGTTGAGTGCAGTGACTCAGCCAACACTGCAGAGCTTAGCGGTGCCCCGAGGACCCTCAGTCAGTGCTGACCGGCTCCCTCCTTACTGGACAGCTGAGAGACACCACGACATCTGCCAGAGAGCACAGGACACATCCAGAGAAATTCCTGCCTTTCGACATCTTGGAGTCTACGTGAAAAGGGAGGTCAGTCAAGCTGATGCAATGGCCTGTCTACCACAGGGGTGTGGGGGTTCGAAGAGGCAGGACTCAGACGCAGAGCAGAGTCAGAAGGTTCTGGAAAGGTTAGTGGAACAATGAAAGTTCCTCTAGTGGTAGCTGGCCCCCAAACTGTGCTCAGACCAAAGTGCACAAGTGAGTGCAAGCGTGAGTGTGGGGCGGGGTGCGGGTGTTTGTGATACGCGTGAGTCAGGGGAGACAGGCATTTTTTTGCTTTATTTTTGAGCTGTTGGCTTTTGGGGTAGAAGCCACAGGAATATTTTGTATTCTAAGAAAAAAGAGCCAACACAGGAAAAAATGGCGGATGCAGCAAGAGCTGGGTTTAGAAGGACAATTGAATAAGTCATAAGGCGCTGGCAGCTTACCGTCCTGGAGAAAAATGTAATTCTTGCTGAAACGCTCAGGGAAGACCTTGTGACAGACACCAAGGCAGAGAGGGACAGGACAGTCCTTGCCCTGGGTGGTGTGGGCAGGGCCTCCTCTGACCCCCTGGGCAGGGACACACGCTGCTGGAGTCCATTTCCCACTGGCGCTGGCCATCGCTGAGGCTGGCAGCCACCCAGAGCTGCGGGGTTGTCCTTCTTGCTGAGGATGCACCCAAACTCCAGAGCCATGTGTGGCCCCTGCTCTCAGACGGGGCAGCTACAGTGTCCCATCTGAGTTGCATGCTGTCACCCTGGGCCCTCTTTCCCCACTGCCTTTCCTGCCTCCCCACCCCAGCCCTCAGGTGCCCCTTGGTGGATTCCGTAGGAAACCCTGGGAAGCTCATCCTCGGTGCCGTCACGGTGCTGCTGCCCACCGCGTGCTTCTGTTAGGATGAGAACGATTTTCGGTATACGTGACTGGATGAGGTTAGCCTAAAAGAGGAATCACGGTTACCTTTCAAAAATTAACTGGAAATATGTCCTTCGGGAATTTTTACAAATTAAAGATATATGGATGTACTGTCGGCATCACCAATGAAATTTGCCTCTAAAAGAGAGAGATGATTTCCTTGATAAGATTTTTAGATGCATTCCGCTCAGATCGTCTCTAAAACACACAGAATGGGAAGCCCTGGGTCTGTTCCTTCTTAAACTCAGACAATGAATGCTGGAGGGAGCACCATCCTTGGGCGGCAAACTCCAGAGAATTAGGTTGGGCATTTGGGTCTCAGACACAAGATGAAACCACTCTTACTCCCTGCCTTCTCCCCAGAGAGCAGGATCTCTGCCCTCGCCTATTACCTGGACACAGTAAGGAAAGAAGCAGAACCTGGATCTGCAAACACCTCTCAGCGTGCGCTCTTGCCCCAAGCTCCCCGCAGGATTTCCGGGTCAGATGTTCAGTGTCTGCAAAGCGGAGACTGCCTCCCCACCTCCCTGGGCTGCCCATTTGTTGACCAGCCCCAGCTTCGGTCACAGCCCTTCTGCTCAGGACCTTCCAGTGGATCAACAAAGGTCGAGGAAAAATAGGATGCGGTGCAGGGTTGCCAGACAACAAGCAGAAAAGCATCCCCACTTGCTGGGCACGCACCTCGGGCTGTGTGCCTCCTACACCACCCACCTCTTAGCCTCCTGACAGGTCCTGGCCAGGTGCGTGGTGCGTGCGCTTCCCAGGAGGGGAGGCTGTGGCCAGGAAGGTGGAAAACTGGCTGTTACCTGGGGCTGCTGAGGGGCAGATCCAGAAGGGAGACCTGGGCTGTCTGGTCCCCGAGCCTGCACCCTGATAGTGGTGTGCCGTGTGCAAAGCGAGACCAAGGAGGAACACAGAGGCCTGAGGTTGGAGGCACAGCAGCCTTGCTGGGGAGCTCTGGTGGTTAGTTTGTTTGCTGTCCTCTTGGTGAGAGGATCAGACACGTTTGCTTCCTGGGTTAAAAGGCAGGGATAGCCGGGCATGGTGGTGCACGCCTGTAATCCCAGCGGCTCAGGAGGCGGAGGCAAGAGGATCGCAAATTTGAGACCAGAGGCAGTGTGCGTAATTTAGCGAGACCCTGTCTCAAAAAGTAAGGAAATGGGCTGAGGGTGCGGCTCAGTGGTCCAGCATTTGCAGAGCATGCAGGCGCAAGGCCCTGGGTTCAACCCCCAGTACCACACACACACAAAAAAAAGGCAGGGATATGCCACATAGGGTGTCAGGAGCACACAACATCCCTGTGTGCAGGGTGGGAGTGGGGAGAGCGAGAAGGAGGCGGGGAGAGAGAGAGCACACAGGAACGTGTGAGGCAGGGAGAGAGAGAGCACACAGTGACGTGTGAGGCAGGGACAGAGAGAGCACACAGTGACGTGTGAGGTGCCCTGGCCCCTCCAGCTGCCCTTGAGCTTCGTCTCACTGCCTTTCCCCCACCTTTGGGCTCACTCAGCCGATCGATTCGCTCACTCTGGTCTGTGGCCCACAGTCCCCAGCATGGGGACAAGACACGTAGCACTGCGCTCACTCAGCCTACAGAGCCACTTCCCTGACCATCACCCCCACTTGCCAACTCCCCAGGAAGTCTTCTCAGCCCCAGAGGTTTCTGATGCTGGGCTGGGGAGTCCTTGGTACAAGGTTCCTCTAGCAGCCATGGGGCACGCCTTTTGCCCAGGGAGGAAGGGTGGCCGGAGGCTGCGGTCACTGTGGTTCCCAGGGGCTGGAGGGAGAGGTGCCAGACTTGGTGTCTGAGGGAGGACTGCCTGGAGGAGCCTCGGTCACTCCATCCCCAGTGGCCGTCATTCGGCTGTGACCTCTGATTCCACACTGGCCTCAGGACCAAGAGATCACCGGGCTCTGAGAGAAACCCTTGGCCTGCACTGTGGTTCTGACCCCAGGTCTGAGCTGGGGAGTTGGATGGACGGCCAGCTGCCTGCCTGGAAGGTGATCCTGGGAGCTCAGCTCATGGAGTCTTAGTTTCTGGTCCAGGCCACTTCCTTCCCAACCTGCCCCAGCCCCAGGCGTCTGCATGTGGCACTGACTCTCAGCCTCTTGCCCTGCCCAGGGACCTGCTGCCATAAAATGCAGTGACATTCACAATGTGGACGTGACACTCGCTTCCTCAGTGAAGGAAGCGTGGATTTGGAGCATTTGTCAGCCAGCCTCGAGAGTTTTGGCTGGTGGTAGGTACGTTGGGTTTCCCTTTGTGATACAGATGTGGGCCCATTAGGTCGTGAGCATGAAGGGTGAGCTGCTTTGAGAGAGCAGCACAGGAGCTGTGGTTATGACTGGGGTTCGGGGTACCGGGTCAGTCGGCTTCAGGGCTGCATCAGGAGAAGAGTCAGAAAGGCAGAGGAGCTGTGTCTGGCTGGGCCACTGGCTCCCTGTGGTGGACCCCAGGAAGGGGGGCCCCCAGCATGTGCGACCTGAGCCTCCAGCAGGCCCTTGGAACATCACAGCTTGGCCTGGAGGGGCAGGCACTGCATTTTGGACTGGATGTGCCTAATTTCCCTGAGGCTGGCCAGCAAGTCCAAGGCCCAGAAGGTTCTTTGTGACCAGACCTCTGAGACCCTTACACTGGGGCCAATCTGGCCTGCTCCAGATACTGGAGCCCTCCAAGGAAAATGGGGCAGTTGCAGAAAGGCAGAGTAACTGGACAGGGTGGCCATGGCCTCAGTGGCAGCTCTCTGTGGAGAGCGTGGCTGGGCGGCTGGGTGGTGGATGACCAGTCAGGTAGCAGAGGCCATAGAGAATCAGGGTGGAGCACGTGGCCCTGCTGGACATGGGCAAGGAGGGCGTGGAGGCCACTAGTGAGCACGCTGTCCCCGGAGACATCGCCCACCAGGGTGTGGCAGCGATGGGCAGAGCTGGCTCTGATCATTGCCCGTCCAAGGAAAACACTTGTAACGAACTAATCCTCAGCCACACATCCATGTGTCGTGGTGAACACGCAGGGAGCAGGTTGTCCACCCTGCTCTGCATGAGAGAAGGGCTGCCGGAGATGGGGCCCTGTGGTGGCTCCTGGGCTGGGTGCTGTGTTTTTCCCTAGCAGCTCCACTGGCCCCGCGCAGCAGGGCCCTCTGTCACTGGCTTTGCCAAGGCTCCTGTGACGGGAAAGCGTCTAAGGACTTCCCAAAATCCTGTCTGTCATTGCTGCCGAGAACCACCCCACCCCACTCTGCAGCCACTGCCCTGCTTGCAGCTGCCCGTGACCTGTGTGCTGCAACCATGGTAGACATCGCAGGGCTTCATGGTGGCCCTGTTGAGTGACAGCCAGGTGGAGATCAGGCTGAGCCAAGGTCCTTCCTGGCCAGGAGCCTGAGGGGCGGGGGGTCTGGCAGGCCACATGCCACCTGTGATTTTACTTCCGGCACTCATTCCGCATGCGTCCTTCCTCCGGTCACATCCTCCTGCACCTCCTGCTCCGTGTCTGCAGGTGGAGGGCACTGTGTCACTGTGGGGGGCTTCGGGGTGCATGAGGATCTGTGTGAAGCGGGAGAGCACAGTTGGCCGTGGGCCGCAGCACCAGGCAGCAGAGCGGCTGTTTGAGGAGTAAAGCCCGGGGTGGCCAGGCAGGGCCTCCTCCTGCCCTGGGCCAGAGGCAGCCTGGGAGATGAGCGCAGCACGCTCGTGGGAGTGCATTCACGTGCAGGACACGTGCCTACGCTTGTGCGCACGCCCTCCCATGCACACGCACACACTCACTAGCATACATTCACACCCGCTCACACATCCACTCACACAGGCACATTCACACACACGTGCACACAAACTCACACATTTGTGCACACAAACTCACACATTTGCATATACAAACACATACACACCCAAATACAAGCTCGCTTGCACACACATTTGCACACACAAACATATATACACACCCAAACACAAGCTGACTTGCACACACGCTCACACACTCACACATACTCACATGCACCCATCTGGCATCATGGCCTAATTCAAGGTCACGTCTGTAGCCGGGTTTCCCTAGTGAGAAGGACAGATGTGAAATTCCTCCAGATGCCGTCTTCATTGACGCCCCGGGCGCCCTCTCAGCTCCTCAGCTGCCGCAGTCCGATGCCTGCAGCCTAAGGATCCAGGGTGTCCTGAAGGCGGGTGAGGAGTCAGCAGCGGTGGGTAACAGAAACACAGCAGCTCGGAGGCAGTGTGGATCTGTTGTGTTTATTGTTTGGATAGCTCATTTTTTATACAGTCTTTTTAGGCTTAGGTCATGCAAGTAGTAAGAATACGTGCAGTTTTACACACATCTGGCAGTCATACTAGCAGTGGAGGGTCAGGCTGACCAGAACAGCAGCCTTTACTTTTTTTTTTCTGTAGCTGGGAACCAAGGTCTGCCTTAGATAAGCACCTCTCTGTGTTAAAATTGTCAAGGAGGCTTTTGTACTGTGGGAACAGGCCTGTGTCTTCTTTTGATTGTTTTATACTTTCTCTGTAAACCTTAGCTATCGTAGGTGGGGCCTCTTCAATCCAATTAGGGCTAACAACTCAGCCTATTGCAGCTGAAGCATAAATCACTTAATGTTTGAGTTCCAGGGTGGAAGTTGCTGGTCAGCTTTAACTAAAGTATTGTCCACATAACCTTTACAATTGGAGGTCATTACTTCTAACTCATTTACAAATTCCCTCAGTCGTGTCATTCTTTCAGCATTTGTTTCATTAGAGTTTAATACAATATTAGTCATGAGTATTAATATAGTAATCATAATAATTAGAAGCAGTAATCCTATTCCTAGAAAGCAAAAAGCACATTTTCTTTTTCTTCATCCCCATCCATTTCTTGGAAGATGAGTTCCTTGAACCCCTCTTCCCCATATCTGGACCTTGTCAGACAACATGGTTGGAAATGGCTGTGGCACGCAGCGCCCAGGAGAAGCTGTGGGCCGAGCCCATGCCCCTCTCCTGCTTCAAACAAGGAGCCCAGCCTGGGGAGCTCCCTTGCCTCGCACTGCCCTTTGCTCTCATTGGAAGCCATGTCCGTGGATTCCTAGCTAAAGCCTTTCTCTTTAGGCAACCGCCTCGATTCACCTCTGCCTAAAAACCTTTGCGACCACCCTGCGTGTTCTCAGTACTTCTGGTCATGCTGCTTGGGGTCAGTGCAATGTGACTTAAAGCCATGAGGGCTGTAGAGAGCCTGCTTCTGTCTCAAAGAACAATAGGAGCACTGAGATGGCAGAAGGACACCAATGACTTGGGCCAACCTACAGCACGTGTCTGCTGCTCTGGCCGTCCTGGCAGCTCGTGAGGCCCCTGTGGCCTTCTGCACAGCCCGGAAGCCATGCTATGGAGCGGTGCTTCCTTATCTGTAAGGGGGAGTGGCCAGAACGTCCATCCCAAGACTTGTCATGAGGACTGGACAGGCCATGCTTCGCCGAGCACTGGGGCCCCATGGCACACAGGCTTGCGGGGGGCAACAGGGTCCTCCTCCCGCTTCGCCTCTGGAGGGTCCAGAGGCGAGCCTCCCTCCCTCCCTGCCTGTCCCCCCCCTCGATGTCGATGTCTTTGTATAAATGCTGTCAGTTCCCTCTGAGTGCCTGGCCACAGCAGGGGGACCCATGGTCCTGGCCGATAGCGGGCTGTTTCCTCACCTCTGCTTCCTGATCCATCCCTGACCAACACCCAGATAAGGAGGAGGGGACACTTACGAGTCATAAATCAGGTCCTTGTCCTGCCTGTGGCTCTGAGGAGACTCAGTCTCCTCTTTGTGATGCCCGAGATGAGACGCTCAGATCCACTTTCGAGTCTCCACAGCAGGCCGTGCCCATTTTCTCCCCAGAGTCTCTGAACGGCCCTCGGGAGAGGCAGAGTATGATCCTGGATGACAGGCTCCCTGCAGGGGAAAGAGCAGGTCACGCAGGGGCTGTGACACGGCCGTGCCACTCTGCAGGCTCCCTGCCCCCAGAGTGGTGGGCACAGGCTCCCCGAGCCGCTCTGCCCCAGCCCCCACCCTCCCTGCCAGCCGGCATCAGTCAGCAAAACCTCCTTGGGAAAGAGCAGGAGAGGCTTTGTCTCCAAAAGGAAGCAGCTCGCAAACCGAGCAGGCGGCCTTCAGCACCGAAGGGGAGTCTGCTGGGAAGAAAGGCAGGGCTGGCTTCTGTAGGGGAGCTGCCACCCAGGTCCCCCACTCTGGTCCCCTGTGCAAGTGTGGGGGAAGAACTCCGTCCTGACTGGACAAATGCAGATCACAGCTTGTTGGTCAAGGTGGCAGCTCGCTGAGTCTTCCTGGGTGCTGTTGATCTTAGCGGTGCAACAGGAACACGGCTCATCAAGGGCCACAGGGCTCAGTGTGTGGCCTCCAGGGTCACGGAGCCCCTGGCCATCTCCAGTCAGCCAAAGGCTCCCAGGCTCCACTCTGAATGCGGACCACCTAGCCACTCAGGACCCTGGGTGCAGGCCCACTTCCCTTAAATCCACATGCCTGTCTTGCTCTGTCCTACCCCCTCCTCCTTGGGAGAAGGACCTGGCAACCCCCTCCCAAAAATCAATCTGCCATTGAAAACCCTATGAACAGCAGAGAAGCACTGACAATAGTGTTTCACCTGTTGTATAGAGGGTCGCTATGAGTCGGATACCGACTCGACGGCACCTAACAACAACAACAACAACCCCCTCCTCAGGCTGTTTGCATGGGTCGGACCATTTTTTTATCCCTCCATCTTAAACACGGGCAGCAGGAGGAAGAACCAGCTTGCCAGTGGACCCAGATGGACTCACGAATGTGGAATCCTCAGGCTGCTGCAGGGACAGGCTATCTGTCGGCTTGTGCGACCCCTCCCTGGAACAGCCCGGGCCGCTGGAGGCTGGAGGAATGTGGCTTTAGACTCCTGCCTCTGTATGACAGTAAACCTGCTTCTCTGGGATGTTAGGTTCCATCACTACTTTTCTTGGTTGTATAATTTTCTATGGGGCTTGGATTTAGCTCAGTTGGTAGAGCACTACGCTGCCGTCTCTGAGGTCTTGAGTTCAATTCCCAGCACCGCAAAAAATGGGAGAGGGACCTGGCAATCCACTCCCAAGGCAATCCCGAAATAGTCGCCATTGAAAACCCTATGAGGGTCACTATGAGTCGGATACCGACTTGACAGCACCTAGCAACAACAACAACAACATAATTTTCTATGGGCTAGGATTTAGCTCAGTTGGTAGAGTGCTGCTCCACACTTTCTGAGGACCTGGGTTTCATCCCCAGCCATGCAAAAATGGGAGAAGGATGTGGCAGTCCATTCCCGAAGCAAACAGCCATTGAAAACCCTGAGTGTCATTATGAGTCAGACGCAACTCAACAGCACGCAACAACAATGATAATTTTCCATGGAAAATGTCTTTGTGTATCCTCACAACGCAGCATTTTGTCCTTTCTTTGGAGACATCTTTTGTTTCTGATCCATTAGGAGTCAGAGTAAACCCTCTGCCCATGACAACTTTATTCCTCGTCCTTAGCAATTTTCTCTAAAGCTGTGGGAAGGCTCACCTCCTCTGCACAGGCCCCTCTCTGGCTGTCGAATGTTCTCAGGGGTAGAACCAGAGCCTGTGTCTCCCTGATCCCAACCCCCCCAGGCAGTGCCCACCTCAGGTTGGGATCTGCTCTTTCCTGCACTGACTCCGCGGCGTGGGCCTCAGCGTTTCCCCCACGCAGATCCACTCAGCGCCGTGAACGAGGAGCCTCCTCAGACAGTTAGGCTTCCACCGGCCACACTCATTCAATTTTAATCAAACATTCCCATTTGTGCTTAAATGTACATTTTAAGGTAGTTTCCTCTCAGCCGTTGGCATGTTTGTCTAGTGGTGAACTCACACTTTAAAATGCTGCCTTCGACTTTAAAATGCTCTTCTCTTCTGTTCGCTTCTGGCTCCCTGTGGGGAGAAGTGGATTGGCCGTGGAAGGGGTGCACCGCCTAGAATAACTTAGCCTGGAGCTCTGACACAGTAAGAAATCAGTGGAGACTCAGGACCAGCGATCCTGGTGTCGGGTGGGAAACACTGAGGCAAGTGTCACAGAGGTCAATGCTGGCCCTGGCCTGGGCCACCTCCTCCTCTCCCTTGACCCTGTGGCCTTGGGAAAGCTGCCCATGCCGGCTCTGGGCTCTGGTGTTTGAGGGGACGGTGCCAGGACCCACTGACAGGGCTGGGACGGGAATTCGATGAGGTGCTTTCTGCCCGGGCCATGAACCAGTGTTTGCCAGTGGGCACCTTAGATGCCTTTGTTAAATAAATAAAATCAATTGATTAAATGCCAGCGTGGGTTCGCCGACTCTCGCCGTCCAATGGCCTTCTCACTGCCATGTGGTCAGGAGGTTGGCAGTTCTGCAGTCATCTGGGGACGTGCCTTCCCCGGGCTTCCGCAAGAGCTGAGGGTTAACAGTAAGCACCCAGCCACGTGACCAGCAGGGTCACTGAGTTTCCGCTGTTTTGTTTCTATTGACCATGAAAACCTTTCCCTCGTGCTCAGATAAGGTCACCTGCCAACTTCGTTGTTTGGCTCCACCAGAGCATCCTCCAAGTAGGACAGCCTGGAACCTGTGAGCATGGCCTCAGGCTGGCAGCCATGGCTTTCCAGCCAGATGGGCTTCCCCAGGCAGGGCCTTGGCTCCTTCTTCCTTTACCCCAGCTCTGGGAGCAGCGCGTGGCTAGAGGCCACATGTCTATGGAATGACTTCTCACACTGGCATCCGAGGTGCTCTGCCATCCGGGGAATTCCTTCAGCAGATGCACTGGAGAGCAGGAGACTTGGACAGGCTCGGCCCTGTATCCTCGCTCGAGCCCTCACCTCAGACCACATCCCGTGCAGGCACGTCGCAGAAATCAACTCATCACACATCACCACGGCACTAGGGGCAGCTATGGCTCTTCCATATTTCATAGATGGGGACACTGAGGCACAGCCAGTCCAGATGGACAGAGAGTGGCCCGGCCAAGCAGGAATCCAAACTGAGGCTACAGCGCTCTCAGACCCTAAGTGCTTAGCTGAAGAACTCGTTGAACAGAATCACATTTAAATACCTTTCAGGACTGTACAAATGTCTAGTTCTAGTGAAGGATATAGGAGAGGGACCTGGCAATCCACTCCTGAGGCAATCCTGAAACAATCAGCCATTGAAAACCCTAAGAGGGGCGCTATGAGTTGGACCCGACTTGATGGCACCTAACAACAACAAGTGAGGGATAATTTTGCAATAGGAGCCAGTGTTCCCATTACCTCTGCTTTCTCTGTTGAATTTCTGCAGAAGCCAAGCCCTCTAAATTCACAGGAGGGTCAAAGCGAGTGTGCTCTGCCATATCAGGGGCTGTTGCTGAGGGTGGGTGGGGCATCCTGCCTCTGGTCATGAAGCCTCCCTCAGGTGAGGCCCCCTTCCTCGTGACCAGCATCCACCCCCTCATTGCTGATGAGGTCTGACGGAGGTTGATTAGGGAAGCTTTGGCTTGGCTGCCTGTCTTGCAGATGTGGAAAGGGGCATTTTAGGCTGATGAGCAGATTAAATTCTCTAGACCCAAAGTGTACCTGGGTCAGAGAGTGGGCAGGGAGAGGGAGGCCGTGCACTGGGAACCTTCTGTAGGGATGCTCCAGGGTGCCACCCCAGGTGCCTTCCTCCCCTCCCACCTGGCACCCTCCCTGCCTGCAGCAGCCCTTCGACCATCCCAACCACCCAGGCCTTCCCTGTTCCCAGCTCCTGTTTGAAGGGAGCTTTGGTTTGCACGTGTGGCTGTTTGTTCCTGGTCACAGTGAGTTAGTGCTTTTATCAGCCACCTGTAAATAAGCCTAATTTGACAGTGTTTAGTGTAATTAAGAATCCTGAATGGCAGACTTGTGGAGGTGCAGATAAGAGTGGGCAATTTCAGCGGATACGGAGACCCTTCCGAAGATTAGCTGCATTTAATTAGGAACTACTTAGGTACGGCCTGATCGTTTTGACCTTACAGATTCCAAGTCTATATGAATGGAATTTCCCATCATTCTTGTGGGCTAAATGAACAATGTCCCATCATGCATGAGGGCTGGATAAATGGAGTTTCCCATGGGTTTGTGGGCTAGATGAATGTGGTTTCCTATCATGCATTTGAGAATAAATTCCTACACATGGATGCCTGTGATAAAGTTTGATTTATAAATGAGGAGCAGTAAGAGATTAACAATAATGACTAAAAATAAAATGGACCGATTATGACAACATCCTATAACAAAACCTGTGTGGGTGTGGCCTCTCTCTACCCCCAAATGTTCTGTTAGACCGTCCTCACCCTTTTCACACGCGCGAGATGAGGCGCAGACAGGTGAATGGTTGCTGGTGACCTGCGGCAGTTCTCTGCAGAAGTCCATACAGGAGCTGGCTGGGGCAATACGTTGCCATCATAGGGAACACAGTCTCTGTTCGCATTTTCCACCCACGGATTTCCTGTCTTTTCTAATGCAATCAAGCAGGCACAAACCATGGCTGTAACTTCTGGAGTCTGAAAGCCATAGCTAAGTTAGCTCGGATTTCCTTCTCCTTCTTCAGAATTTCCTAGGTAGAAGACTTGTTTGTTGTTAGGTGCCCTCGAGTCAGTATCCGACTCATAGCGACCCTCATATGGTTTTCAATGGCTGACTGTTTCGGGATTGCCTTGGGAGTGGATTGCCAGGCCCTTCTCCCATTTTGCGGTGCTGGGAATTGAACTAGGGACCTCAGAGACTGCAGCGCAGCGCTCTACCCACTGAGCTAAATCACAGCCAGAAGACTTGTGCTTACCATAAAGCTCAGCAACCTCAGCACACGACATACTTTTTTTCAACTGGGCACTTTACCCTCTCCTCTTAAAGGAAGCACGTTATGGCTTCTCTTTGTCGTATCCAAATTGCCAGCATCATGGATCAGGCACTGTGGGGCCATTACTAAGTAAAATGAGGGCTGCTCGACATTGGCCCCGCATAACTCGACAGTCCGCCTGACAACCAAGGCAGCGACCAGGTAACTGACGAGCAGGTGGTGTGTATATGCTGGACAAAGGGGTGATCCGTCTCCCAGGTGGGATGGCTCAAGATTTCATCTCGCTCCTTAGGGTGGCACGCAGTGGAAACTTATGAATTGTTCACTTCTGAAATTTTCCATTTAATATTTTCCGACTGAGGTCGACGGTGTGTAATTGAAGTCAGGAAAGCAACACTATGGGTATGGGGTCATCTTGATCTTCTGGCAAACCTGCAGGGAAGAGACTGTCAGGCATCACGGTGATTCCCTTCCAGATTTAGAAGCTGAGGCACAGAGAGGTTGTCCATCTCTCTTGAGGCCACACAGGCGGAGGTGCAGAGTAGCTTCTCTCTGGAGTCCTCTTCTTCTGCTCCCACAGAGAGGAAGTATGTCCGCACATGAAACTGTCTACACAAACTTTAGACTCGCCTCGCTTTATCAAACTGTCTACACAAACTTTAGACTCGCCTCGCTTTATCACGTGTTGTTGCTTCACGGACTGGGAAAGAATGAAGAGAATGGTTGTAGGGTGGTCGGGGGCTCGTCAGCAGCAGTAAAGAGAGGACTTGCCATGGAGATTCCTGGTCATGTGTGCCCACTCTATGTGCCCACTCTATGTGGGGCGCACGCCTCCCGGGCCAGCCTGGAGGTTTGGATGGGCGGCATCACCGAGTACACAGATATTAAACACAATTCACTCGGGACCCTCGGGTGTGGGGTGTGGACTCCTGCGGCCCTCAGGACGCCGGTGAAGATGGGAGAAAGGAAAAGCCTCAGGCGCCTTTGTCTTCCAGGGACACACACCCATGTTGGTGGTCTCCGTGGTCACGAGGAGACAGTTGTTGCTTCATCGGTGATCAGACGGAGAACGGGTTCTTTCCTTGTTGATGGTCATGGGGGGGAGAGCATTCTTTCCTCACCAAAGGTCCGGGAGAGAGCAGGAAAGCTGTTTCCTCATTGGTGGTCCAGGAGAGAACGGGCAAAAAAGTCTTACTTAGTGGATGGTCTGGCAGAGTAATGGCTAGCCCAGCAGAGTAATGGCTGCTGCTAGCTGTGGCGTCTTCCAGAGATGGCTGTGGACAAGTGGCAGACACCTCTCTGGTGCACCCAAGCAGAGCCCCATCTGGGCCTCTGGGCTGATTGGGGATCTCAAGGCTACCAAAGGCTGCTGTTTGCAGAGTGACGTCACTGCACTGTTGTGGCCACTTCCTGCCTTTGCTGGGGCTTCAGCCCTGCTTGCTGGGGCTTTGCTTTCACTGGACTCACTGAGGGATGTGAATGAAGATCCACTGGGCCAGAGGATAGAACATGGCATAGGAACTTATATAGCAGAAGTCCTCACAAACCTGGTGTCTGACGCAGTCTGGGCCCAGGACACCAGGATGCGGCTGTGGTGTGCAGTTGTGGCTCCGTGGCGGAGCCGTGGCTGGCCACATGTTCAGGTTCCAGTTGCACCCAAGGCTCATCACACCATCCTGATCTGAGGCATCTCATCCGGTCCTAGCACCATTTCTGGGGCCCCAAGGGCTCAAGGTAGGCCTCCTCTTCACACTGTGGGCAGAGGGCTGTGGTGCCTCCCAGTCATGTGGTCCTGTCCCTGCCCCACCTCCAGAGGGCACCATCTTGCCCCGCTGCTGTCTGCAGATGCATAGGACCCAGGAGACCCCAAAAACACAGGTTCAGAAGGCTTTTCATGGGGCGGAGGCACGGCAGAGATGGAGCGATGTCTTTAGACGTTTTATTTTGATTAAAACATTGAGGTGCATGGCAGTGCCTCGTGGAAACTGTAAATCTTTACTGGAGGAAAATGAGAAAAGAGTAGCGTCAGGAAGGAACGACCGGAATCTCTGCCGTTGGCAGCGCCTACTCGATTTTACATGTGTGTTGTCGCTCCCGAATTAATTTTTAGAAAATGAGTTATTGACTGCAGACATAATTTATTACTAATAAGCAAAATATGTTTGTAACCTGGGCCTGATGGAGTAGCTGGCAAATCAGGAATAATGAGGTCGAGGCGGGGAGGGGGATGGCGAAGGGGAGGGGACGAGGGCCTGGGACGGAAGGGCAGGGCTGCTGGCTGACTCTCAGCACGGCATGGGACCCCAGCAGGCTGCCATCTTTCCTCAGTGCCAGCTGCTGTGCAGTTCTGGAGGTTTGATGGCTCACTGGACTTGGGCCATCAACCGTGGCACGGCTCAGAGCCCACCAGTGCAACTTCCCTGTGTAGCGCTCCTGCCTTGGCCCCCCTGGATGTTGACCACGCCTCTGGCCATGTGGACGTCTCCCTGCTGGGGTTCCCTGGAGAGAGCATGTGGCCCGAGGTGGCTCTGGTTCTAGCGGGGCTTACGGTGGTAGTGACATGTCGGGTGGACATGGGGGACACGTGGGAGGAGGAGCCCCGAGGTCCTGGCTGGGTCAGTGAGCTGACACCTGCAAAGCCCTGGGGCCTCAGGAGAGCTCTGTCCCGTCCACCCTCAGTGGCCTCATCTGTGGAATGGGCACTATGAGGGCGCCATTGCTCTTCTAGACAGCACAGTAACGAGAGAGACACAGAGGTCAGGGTGCTGGAAGATCTACAGTGTTGTGCCAAATCTCATGTCAGCCTTTTATTTCCCCCAGGGAAACTTTATCTGACTTAGATG
>VMDO01011523.1:0-66449 GCA_007922755.1 Pedetes capensis | reverse complement strand
TTTTTGCGGTCCTGGGAATTGAACTCGAGACCTCAGAGACCGCAGCGCAGCACTCTGCCAACTGAGCTAAATCCCAGCCCTGTACAGAATATAGAATATACTTTTAGAGTTTCAAAACTCAACAATGAGAAAACAAAAACTCACTTAAAAGTGGACAATATATTTGCACAAACACTTCAGCAAAGGGAGTCTACAGAATACAAATGAACAGATTAAAAGGTGCTCTTGGGGACCTTGCATAAACACTTCAGTAGGTTGACAGTGTATAACTATTAGTCTCAATAAAATTAAGCTCAAGGACTGATAACACAGTCTGTGTGGAAGGTGCTGAGCAACTGAAAAGCTCATGCATTGCTGGTGGATATGAAAAATAGTACAGCTACTGTGGAAAATGTGTTAGCCATTTGTTATAAAGTTAAACACACACTTATCCGATGTCCCAGAAATCCCACTCAACAGTGTTTATCTCAGAGTTATGCAAACTTATGCTCACAAAATGCTCTGTATATGAATGTTTTAGAAGAGCTTTATTTATAATTGCCTGAAACAGAATGCAACTCATATATCTTTCAGTGGGTGAATGGATAAACAAACTGTGGTATATCCATACAATGGAATATTTTTCAGCAATAAAAAAGAATGGGCTATGAACACATCAAACAACTTGGATGAATCTCAGGACCACGCTGAGTGAAACAAGACGGTCTCAAAGTTTATGCATTCTCTGATTGTATTTGTAGAACAGTCTCAAAGATCAAAACTACATAATGTAGAATAAATCAATGTTTGCCCAGAGTTCAAGATGAAAACTTTGTGACTGTTAAGAAATAACCATTTTTCGGTGATGATAGAACTGTTCTGTATCTTGATTGAGGTGGTCATTACAAGAATCTATACACACATTAAAATTCACAGAACTGTATACCAAAATAAAGTCAATGTTTAAAAAATGTGTGGAAGACAAAGATTAATGAGGGGCAAGTCATGGACATCTTAACTTCCCTAAATTTCTAGAGTTGTGCAGAGGACTGGAAACCTTGTAGCAGGGAGGCTGAAAATCTGCAGGTAATCTTCACGGATGTGATTGCCCTCTTGCAGAGATATCCAATTTTGAGGCGAGAACGTCTCTAGCTGCAAACTCCATTAAGCCACCCTCCTCTTTGGATGTGGCTGTCATCTCTGCAAAGGAGCCCCCGCCTGCCCCAGCCCCAGCGTTGTGAGGACTGGTGAGTTAAACCAGCTCACACTTCCATAAGGGGAAGGATGAGGCGTCGGCTGGGCCCAAAGCAATAAACGATACAGACTCCAGGTGTTTTGCGAAACAGTGACATGTCAGCCCATGAAATGATACAATACAGTGGGCTTAGGAGTCTGCCCATGGACGCGGTGACACGGCTGTGTTTTATGGGCTGAACAACTGCATTACTAAACAGGGAGAGACTTGGGAAGAATCAGGCATTTGGTTGGATCCGGTCCACGGTGTTAAGAAAGACCAAGTGGACAACGATGGCTTTTGTGACGCTTCTCTAAACTTGATGGACAATAACATGTGACATGAGTGTACTTTCTCCACAGCCGATTTGTTTGTGAAGTAATTAGGATCGTTTTTATTCACTCATCTGGTATTTAGTGAGCCAGCTCTCTATGACACTGGGAACAGAACGAAGTCAGGCCCCAGGGAGCTCCGCTGACCAGCCTGATAAATCTTGACGGATGTCTGTGGTCAGCAGGCTGAATCATGTCATCTAACCAAGAGTGAAGCAATACCACTTCCCCAGAAAGGACAGCCAGTTGTATCCTACCCAACAACGAGTTTCAGGTGTTCCACTCACAGGCAGTTGGTCTAGTGGCTGTACTCATGGGCTCCAGAACTACATTGGCTGGTTTGGAATCCCTGCTCTGCAGATTGCTTCCTGTGTGATTTGGTGCAAATAACTTGACTATTCTGTGCCTTACTTTTCTCATCTGTATACAAAGGATAAGGATTGTTGCTATTTCACAGCCCTCTGGTCAGGATAGGAATAAAGAATGAAGATATTTAAAGTCCCAGCATATGGCAAACATTCAATATATGCCTGTTGCTGTCGTTGCTGTTAGATGTCATCAAGTCAGGTCCAACTCATAAGGACCCTATGTACCACAGAAGGAAACACTGCACAGCACCGTGCAATGCTGGACACTGGAAGTGCTTTTCTGTGGTTCATAGCATTTTCAGTGGTTCATTGTATCGGGAGTAGGCTGCCATGACCTTCTCCCATTTTTGCAGTGCTGGAGATTGAACCCAGGGCCTCAGAGAGCACAGAGCAGCGCTCTGCCAACTGAGCTGAACCCCATCGCCAGTGGATGCCTAGCACACACCAAAAATCTAACCAGAGCTAATTCTTATTATACTCCAGCTCAAAGATCTTGAACTTAAAAGCACCTCCTCTGAGTTACTTCTTTCTTTCTTAATTTGCCTGCTTAGATAAATACAGAGTTTTGCCTTTAGCACTTGGCTTTTCCCCTTCTGTGTCCCATGATGTAAGCAAGCACTGTCCACCTTTGGGCCTTGTGTTTTTAAGTGCAGAGAGGAAGAGGTCAGAGGGTCTTGACCTAGAAGGCCCCTAGATTCCTTATGCTCCTGTAGTCTACACACCAGGAAGGGGAAATTGACACAGGCCACAGTTTCTACATTCCTCCCCATTGCTTGAAAAAGCCACTTGAATGCACTGTGACTTCATAATAAAAAGACCAACATTTCCCTCTAGTGGTGAGGTGAGAGCAGTAACTTGCTTTTCATGAGTGATTCTGTTAGGAAAATTCTTTCCATGTCGGGGAACAGGGAATTAACTAAAGCAACATGATTCTAGTTGGTTCAGGAATAAACATTTCTTAATTGTACTGCTGATTTAAAAGTAATGTGTATTGGGAGCAACAGAAACTGTCCATCAAACTTAGTGACAATATGGATATTGTTTGTGCATGGTTAAAGTAGAAAAACATGAGGCAATTCAAATATAACAACTAATATTACAGCTAATTGTTGTTGTTAGGTGCCATCGAGTCAGGTCCAACTCATAATGACCTTATGTACAACAGAATGAGACATTCCCTGACACTGTGCCATGCTGGGTACTTTGTCAGTGCTTCTCTGCTATACATAGGGTTTTTAGTAGCGGATTGTTTTGGGGAGTGGATTGCCAGGTCCTTCTCCCTAGACTGTAGCACACGCTGCCTGATCTCAGAAGCTACCAGTGTGGGCCTGGTTATTCCTTGGATTGTATTACAGCTAATAGATATGTAAAAGTTTTGGAAAGGAACCTTGGAACACTGTAGTTTTTAATTTAATTTTTACTTTTATCAAAAGTCAATATGCATACGGTTGGAAAGGATTCAATAGTTATGCAAGGTTTGCTCTACCTTCTTCTTAGGCTGCAATGTGTAATTTTTTTTCAGCTTATTCTTTAATATTTGCCTTCATATTTTCACATGACATGATTGTACTGTAGATGTTTCTGTTTCAGACATTCTCTACTGACTTCCCTATATAGAAGATGGCATCTGTTCTCTCTCCACCATCCCCGTTACCATTCCCTTCTTTCCTTTCTCACTCCCCTCCATATTTTCTATTGCTCCATCCTCCCCCTATAAGTAGGTAGCAATTTTGTTTAGGTTAAGATTTTGGAGTACATAGTTACCATGCAAGTACTATTCTTAGGTGATTCATATCATATGTTTATATTTACTTTCTTGTAAAATATTACCTATGAAGTCAATGATTGGTCTCTTTGTTTTTTTAGCTTGCTTCCTGTGTACTTAGGGCTAATTCAAATATAAAGTTTTCCCCAGTTGTAAGTCTCCTTTAAATACATGCAAATGCCTTAGACAAAACATTCATCTTCTTAGACAAATCCCCTCTTGCCCGCCCCTCCCTGGCCTGGTGACTCCCTGGGCCTGTTCAGGTAACCTTATCATCTCCCTGTGTTGCTGAACACTGGAAATCGACTTTGCTGTCCTTCCTTGGTGCATCTCCTGTTTGGATCCTGGATCCCATTGTTTCCTCTTTCCTGATTTATTGTCTTCTTCACAGTAAGGAATCAAATCTGCCAGGTGACCTCCAAGAAAGAATGCATGATCAGAAATTTTAAGACCTTCTCTCTCGGAAAATAGCTGTGTTGTATCTTCATGTGAGGGCTGGGATTTAGCTCAGTTGGTAGAGCACTGTGCTGCAGTCTCTGAGGTCCCGAGTTCAATTCCCAGCACTGCAAAAATGGGAGAAGGATGTGGCAATCCACTCCCAAGGCAATCCCGAAACAGTCAGCCATTGAAAACCCTATGAGGGTCGCTATGAGTTAGATACCGACTTGATGGCACACAACAACAACAACAACAACATCTTCCTGTGAAATCACAGATGCTCTTTGCATAACTGTCTGTATGTGAGGAGCAAACGATTTTCTCCATTGTCCCCTAGCTTTGTGTGTTGTTTATGAGAAGTGCGATATTATTCTTGTTTCTGTATTTTATTTTTTTCCAATGTTCTGGAATATCTTCATGATATGTGTCTTGGAGTAGATTTGTTTCCATGAACTATGCCAAACCCTTTAGGAAAGAAGCATCCTTCTGAAGGGAAAAACATGCTTGTTTCTTTGATGAATTCTTTACCTGCAGATTTTCTGCTGTCTCTGACTGGAATTCTTTAAAAGTTGGGTGTTGAATTGCTTGGGTATTTCACAGGGTTTTTTATTTTATTATTTTATGTGTGTCTTTTATTAATTTTATGCCTCTACCATTTTGCTTTACTTTTTATGAGATCTACTAAATTTCATCTTCAAAAGATTTTGCTGGAGCCAGGCACAGTGTCACATGCTTGTAATCCCCATGACTGGGGAGACTGAGATAGGATGATTGTGAGTTTGAGGCCAGAGGCAGCCTGTACAACTTTAGAGAGACCCTGTCTCCAAAAAAAAGTTAGAAAGGGTTGGGAGTGCATCTCAGTGGTAGAGCACTTGCCTAACATGTGAGAAGCCCTGAGTTCAATCCTCTAGTAAAAAAAAAAAAAAAAAAAAAAAAAAAAAAAAAAAAAAAAAAAAAAAAAAAAAAAAAAAAAAAAAAAAAAAAAAAAAAAAAGAAAGAAAAAGGCCAAGTGGGTTTTTTATTTCTTCTCTCTTACTCCTGTAGACCTCTTCATTTTCTTTCATATTTCTTATAATTTTAGAAGTTCTTTTTGGTTTCTCTTTGAGAGTTCCTGTTTCATAGCTTCATATTCTTGTTTTATAGATTATATATATTCTCTTATCAGAAACTACCAGTAACAGTACTGTTTATAGTCTGTTTGTGATTCATGTTTCTTCTTTCTCCCCCCCTTCCTCTTACTTTTCCCACTTTCTTTCTCCGTTATCTTCTGAGTTTCATATTAGATGCTCCTTCACAATGTCAGACGCTGGGTGACTGCCGGTTCCTAGAGATGGATGCTGACACTGATGAGCAGTTTCATGTGTGTCAAAGAGGTTTGTCAATTAGATTTTTCACCTATGGGGTTATCGCTGTGAGTTTGCCTTGGGGAACTTCAGAAACCAGTATTTTCAGATCTTTTATCTTGGACTAGTCTAATTGCCCTCTAATCTCAAGAAGATTCTTTTTAATCTCCAAGACATGCCTGGCTGCCTGCGCATTTTCACTCTATCTGGTGGAAAGGCAAGGAGGTCTCAAGATCTCAACACTGAGTATGCAGACTTTCATTTGTCTTCCATGCTTAACTATAGTACCCCCATACTCATGCCCAGCTGTGTCTGTCATCCATCTTTCTGAAGACCCTTTGCTTTATTTTTTCCAAGGAATAATCCCCCTTTCTTCTATCTCAGAAAGGGGAATCTGAATGAAGGGGAAGTCGTCCAGGGATCTGGTTGAATAGCTCTTCAACTCATCTCTCCCACCTTCTGTTCTGTACCCAGAGGTTCATGGTGTAACCCAATGCTGAGCCTTTGGGGATTCTGTGGTATAAATCAAGTGCTTCTAAGCTTTCTTCACTGCCACTGAAGTACCTATTTGTGTGGGTCTGCTAAGCTAGTTTCTGCAACTGAGGCATCTACTTTCCAGCTTCCAAAATTGCTACTCTGTTCTCCTATCTTTCTCCTTATGGGTTTATGCCTTTAAAAATAAGTTTCTTATTTTTGATGGTTTTATTTTGCAGTAAGAATTGTGGGGAGAGGTGGCTAGAAGCAAATTTGCACGTGTGATATGTTTGTGTGTGCTCTATTGATTTCCTTTAACTAGAAGTCTCACTATGATTATTTTTGAGGGTGCTCTGTTCATTTTTGGTAAAGAACTATTAGTGGAAATTTTTCTACATTTTGACGGAAAAAAGTATGTGAAAAGGCAGACTCTGTGTGACCTGTATCTGGATGTTTTTTGATAAATACATGTTGCGATCTGAAGTGCAAATATCACAGCTTCAGAAGGGTTGTAGGAGGAGGAAAAGGATCTTTCAGAGTCCCCCTGTACATTCAGCAATGTGCTATACTCTTTGGCACATATTATCACATTTCACTACAAGTGGATATCATTACCTTTGTTTCTTAAGAACGGGAGTAGAAAGTTGGCAAAAGAAACACATAGCTATTGAATAAAAAATAAGGATGCAGCTAAGGTCTGCTTGAGACGGAAGCCCATAATTTCTTCAGTCCAGCAAACTAAGCTCAGTGTGTGGCTAAAACCTTGCAAAGAGACTAAAGAGTTCACTGTTACTCAAAATTACCAAAATTCTTTCTCGTCACAAACTTACGCTTGACTAAAAAGAGGGCAAGTGATGGGTGAGAATGTGGTCTCTGATCGGGAACTCTAACACATTCTGTGACCTTAGGAACATTGCTTTACTTTCAGAGCCTCAATTTCTACATCAGTAAAACAAGGTCATCAGAATAAATGGTCTGTTACATTCTGATGATCTATCCCACAGATGGCGAGCTGGAGGTGCTGAGAGCTTCGACAACACACCCAAGTCAGATGGGAAGTCAAATGCTCGGCCACCCTCTAGCTCTCTGTTTACACTGTGCAAGGAACTTCCCAACAGATAGTCTGACGGCCTCCCAAATGCCAATGGGCATGAAATATGGTTTTCTCCCGAGTCCCTCTTCAGTACTGAATCTCTCCACCTCCCCTTCAGGGACTGCAGGGCCTCATCAAAGGTAAGGTAAATAAATACTCCAAAATGTGGGGTAGAAATGGAAGTCAAAAGGAGAGACTGGGGAAAGGAGGTAGCGAACCTTGGCCTTTTACCATATGGCCTCAGCACTTTTGATTATTTTATGACTGCATGAAGTAACACATTGGTTTCTTTAAAGCCATTCTTATGCATGCCTTTCAGGCTTATAATTCATGGGAATTTATATAATGAGGTAATTGGGCTTAATGACTGAAGCAGTGATTCAGGAAAAAGAATATCTTGAATTATTTACAATAATAATTATTACTAATACTTGTATAATATTACCAAGGCAACACTAAAATGGTAATAACTTCCATTTGAGTAGTGGAGGTGACCATAAATGTAACTTTTGTTTGAAACATCTGAGGAATTTAAAACTCAGAGAGAGAATATGACTTCAGCAAGACTTGATAACAGTTATGCTAATTATTAATTTGATACCTTTTCCGTGATACTCCGTTGCTCCTTGGCTTGTAGTGTTAGCTCATTTCCCTCTACAAACATCATAGTGATAATTTTGAGCATCATGGTTAATGCTGATGTGATTAGATATTCCTTGATTTGTTGAGTACATTTGTTAATAATAACATCTTAAGTAAAGTAACCTTTATGTTATTAATAGGAGAAATGGATAAAAAGGACATAGTGATATAATCCTCATTTCAATATCAGATGTCCACTCACAATTTTGATAATGTTAACACAATGAAACAAGACCATTTTATATTATGGTATTTGCTAGTCAGTTTTCTGTTGCAGGCACAAAATACCTGAGATAAGCAAATGAAAAGAAGGAAAAGTTTATTATGGCTCATGGTTTCAGAGGTCTCAGCCCAAGACTGGTTGGCATCTAGGTTTTGGGCCTGTAGGGGGCAGCACGTCATACCACAGAATACATGGTACAGAAAACCTGTTCACTTCATATCAGCTGGGAAGCAAAATGAGGCAGAGGAAGGGCCAAGGGCCCCAGGTTCTCGCCAAGGATAGGCACCTAATGACCTAACTTCCTTTCACTAGACCATAATTCCTCCAGGTTCCAACCTCTCTCAATAGTTCCCCAGGCTGGCAATCAAGCCTGTAGCATATTGGCTTTTGAGGGACATTTAAGATCCAAACACTAACATGTCATAAAACATATAATTTCTTAAAATTTTGCTTTTATGCAATAATTTCATTTCATTCACTCAAATATTTATGTAAATATACATCAGACATTGTCTATGTACTTAAGCTAGATTAGCTCATTATATCCTCTTAATACTAAATGAAGTGGGTATAATTATTGCTATTCTCTGGAGCCTGGAGAGATGAATGAGTTTCTTAGGGTCCATCTCCAGTGTTTGGTAGATTTGAGATACAAACTCAAGTTGACCTACCTTGGGGCTCAGATCTTTATCTCTAAGCTATATTTTCACCTTGAAATTTTATGTGAGGCACTTTGAAGATCTCACACATATTAAAGGTTTGCCACATTACTGTAATTTTACTAAATGTATCACCATTTTTATATCAGCCAAACATTCCACTCATTTTGGGGGCTGTTTATTTAATGGTACCTTTCTCAGCTTCTTGATCTCTGTCTTCTCTCTTTTTGTTAATGACCTGCTGGTGGCACCAGGATGGGCTGTGATTTCCTATGGGAGTTATTTACAAATATTTTAAGAATTAATTTTTGTTTTGGAACAAATTAATCCTAAATGGTACCCCACTGTAATTTCTTCTTGGCATCCCATCTTCAGAGTTTTATGTTAGATCTTACAAAATACTGTTCTTATGTAGTTACTTCACAAGAGAGAAAAGATTAAGATTCCATCAGTCTTGAGACTTGTAAGAATAGATCAATTCTTCAACTTCATTATATTTTAGTTTCATTAATTCAAAAATAGATAAAATAATATAAATCATTCATTATTTTATTCTGTAGATATTCACCATTTGCACTGCTAAGTACAAATAAATATTCAGTGAGTTAATAGATGAATTATTCAGACAGAAAAACATAGATTCAAATGCTGACTTGGTACTTTGTGGTTTTGGAAAGGATTTTTGCTGCCACTTCCTGCCAGAATGGCTGTTTGGATGGGAAGAGGTCACATATATGGAAGAATAAAGCACAATATTTGTTGTATAATTGGTGCTAATAATTGTTTATGGGAGAAGGACCCAGCAACCCACCCCTAAAAAGCAATCGGCCATTGAAAACCCTATGAACATCAGAGAAGCACCAACAATACTGTTTCGCCTGTTGTACGTAGGGTCACTATGAGTTGGACACCTACATGATGGTGCCTAAAGACAACAATAACAATAATTATTTCTCATTCATTTGCCCAAGTGTAAGGAGCACTCTGGGGTGCTCCTTCTCAGTTTTAGATCTTGCTACTGAAGGAGCAGATTGCTTGTACAAGGTAAGCCGTTCCAACTGCATGGAAATCATTTGCCTTAGCTGTTTTCTTTCCCATTTAACATTGCTTATTTACATGGGGTTGTATCAAATGGAAGAGAGGAGAACAACATGATTCATAGTCTTCCTCTGAGGAGGCAGCTGCAGAATAAAGGATGTGTCAGGAAACAGGATAATCTCTTTGTGTGGCCACAAGTCTGTGATCCCTGACCTGTCTTAATCCGCAGCAGTGGATATGGGTGGCACTGTGTCCCCAGGTGGAAATGAATGCTTGAAAAAAAAAAGAAAGAAAAATAATACTATCCATTGGATATTTCTCTGATATTATTGCTGATAGTTTGAAAACCTGTGGTAGGTGTTTTAAATCTTCTCTTTCTTCCTCTGGCTTAAGCATTCGTATCTCCTGCTTTGCAAACATTAACAAAGATTTTCCTGACATCCCATCTCTTTTGAGGATTTGGGATGCTCTTGGGTGTCTGCCACAGTAAGAAAACAAGCTGAAGGAATGTGGAAATGTGAAGCCAGCTGGTTGCTGGTCCACTCTCACACCGGCTCTAAGGGTCACTGAGAACCCTCCAAGAGCTTCTGAGACCCAGCTCTGGCAGGAAACATTTGATCTCATTCAAGCAGGGCTCGGACATGTGTACTCAGATATGTGTACTATCTCTAAACTGGGTGGTGAGAGGAGATCTGAATTGGGCAATTCAAGAGATATATTTAGAAACTGATTTCAGTCTCCTGAGACCTACCAAAGTCCCAAGTGCCTCATTTAATATCAGATTTTATTATATGTCATTTTCTAAAAATGATCTGCTTTTATTTTTATACAGTCAAAGGGAAGACTTAAAAATACAATGTAATATCCTATGAGGATTATAATTTAATTACTTATCCAATTTTCAAAGCAAAGTTTTGGTTTTCCTCTACTAACTTGAGGATGGTACTATTTTATATGCTTTAGTTATGTGTGCTGATGATAAATACATGCTCCTGGAATAAAGAAGATTGAGTTAGACATTCCAGAACAGATTGCAAGATGGAGGGAAGAAAGGAGAAAAACCTACCCAACTTTAGCCAATATTGAAAGGAAGAAAAAGTTAAAACTTGCAAAGGAAAAGAGAAACATTGACAATAAAGCAGTATGTCCATTTTTTATGTGCATACGTGTGACACTTAGAATTTTGAGCATTTAGTGTGAAGGTCTCTGATTAAGGTGCTGTTGAATAGGATCTGACTCTTAGCAACCCTATGTACAGCAGAACCAAACACTGCCCGATTCTGTGCCAAGCACACAATCTTCTTTTTATTTAAGCCCATCATTGCAGACACTATGTTAATCCGTCTAGTGAAGGGTTTCCTTTTATTCATTGACCTGCTACTCTCCTAAACATGATGTCCTTCTTCAAGGATTGGTCCCTCCTGACTACATTTCCAAAATATGTAAGACGTAATCTAGCCTTCATTTTAGCTCACTGATGCATAGAATGTCAATGTTTATGTGCTCCATTTCTCTCTTAAAATTTTCTAATTTTCCTAGATTCATACTACATACAGTCCATGTTCCAATTATTTCCTACTCATTTTGAGTAGTTCCACATCAGGAAATGGAAGTCCTTATGGCTTTAGTCCACTTCCATCATTAAGGTAGACTCTACTTTGAGGAGGCAAATCTTCCCCAGTAGTCTTTTGAGTGCCTTCCAACCTGGGGGGCTCATTTTCTGGTACTATATCTTACAGTGTTTCTCTGTTATTCACAGGATTTTCAATGGCCATCTGTTTCGGGAGTGGGTTGCCAGGTCCTACTCCCTAGTCTGTTTTAGTCTGGAAGCTCAGTTGAAAGCTCTTCACTGTGGGTGACCCCACTGGTATCTGAGATACCATTGGCATAGCTTTCAGCATCACAGCAACATGCAATCCCCCACAGTACGGCAAACTGACAGACATGGCATGATAACAAATGTGTGACACACAGCTCCTGCCCTCTAAGGTCCACAGTAACAGTCAGATGAATGAACTGGCATTGGTAATGTGGGGTGACGTGTTAAGGCAGTTCCATAGAGACAGGCTCAGATAAGCTCATTCATAGAACAGGAGGTGGGTACCTGTTTCACTCAGCAGAATCCCAATGACTAAGTTATAATTCACTCAATAAGTAATGGTCACATATGTGTTGTCCTCTCTGCATGAGTTCCTGGCTGTCTTCTCTGAGAGGATGTATTAGGCTGCTAGTGCTGCCATATCCAATCCCACAGACTAGGGGACTCAGACAACAGGAATTTATTTCTCACAGTTTTGGAGGCTCCAAATCCAAGATCAAGGTTCCAGAAAAGTCAGTTTCATTGTGAGGCCTCTTCTGTTGGCTTGGAGGCAGCTGCTAAGTCACTTTGTGCTCACATGACATCTTCTCTGGGCATGTGCTCTTGAGATGTGGGGGCAGGAGGGAAGGAGGGAAGAGACAAGGTGAGGGGAGAGATGAGAGAGAGAGAGAGAGAGAGAGAGAGAGGGAAGCACTCTGGTGTCTTCTTACAAAGACACTAATCATACCCTATTGGGGCTGCACCCTTGTGACCTCATTTAACTTAATAACTTCCTTAGAGAACCATGTGTCCAAGCACAGCCACCCTGGAAGTTAGGATCACAGCATATGAATTTGAGGGGTTAGAAACATTCAATGTACAACAAAAGGTGAGGAAGACTTATCTATATAAAATGCATAGAAAGAGGTGACAAGTCAGAATTCTAAACATAGCAGCATGTGTATACCAATGAAGGGTTGGAAGCAAATTTCCCAGATAAAATAAAGGGTACCTAGTTAAATTTGAACTTCAGATTAACAGTTACAAGCATTTTTAACAATAAATATGTCTCAGATATTCCTTGGGTGGAACTGATTTGTGCAAAAAAAAAAAAAAGAAAGAAATATTCACTGTCTGTGTGAAAGTCACACATCACTGAGCATTCTGTATTTGATTTGCTAAGTTGCTACCTATTGTTGTTCTGTCACATTAGGCTCTGTGCATGGCACAGAAGGCAGGCATATGAGTAAGCACTTAGGGTAGTCAGTCAGGGAGCCTTGTTTAAGGAGTGTTGAATTGTAAGTCAGCACAGCAGGCAAGCGCTTTAACATTTCCATTTGGTGAAGTTGACCTATCTAAAACAAGCCAAACAGGCAGGCAGAGAACAAATCCTTCCTTCAGAACCCTCGAAGTGAAAAAAGCCTCTGTCACTTGGATATTAGCCTTTTAGACTCTAGAACTGGAATAAGAGAAATTTCTGTCCTCTAAGCCGTCTAGTCAGTGGGGCTTTGTTATGACAACATTACCAAGCTAATATATCTTTTACAAAACAAAACAAAACAAGAAGAAAGACTAAAGCATATCTATTGTTAGTAGAAAGTACTAAGTGGATCCACAGTGGGGACTAAAGCACTGTACACTAGAACTGAAAGGGCTGTTATCCACCAGCCTGGGCTACTCTACCTGAGCCTCCCAACTGTAATAAGAAAGCTAAGGGCCAGAGGCTTAGGGATTTACCTAAGTCTATGTCCCAAGTCCAAAAGAGACCAGTGGATAGGCACAATGATCAATCAGGGATATGGGAATGCATGGGCTAATGGAGGTAAAACTTCTTCACAGGTGGATGATGGAAGTCTATTAGATGTTTTCAAAGGCCAGAATGTTGGTGTTCCTTCCAAACTTGGACGCTGAAATCCTACCCCACAATGTGATGCCACCAGGAGGTGGGGCCTCAGGAGGTAAGTAGGTCATGAGGGTAGAGTGCTCCTTAACTGGCCAATTAATTACAAATGAGTCCATCTCTTTTCTTTGAAGAAGTCTAGCCCATGACCTTTTAAGTAATAATGGGAGATATAGGTTTGACCGTGGTCCTGAAGCCCTGGTCAAGTGAAGAAAGATGGAAACAATCCCCCTATGTGCTTTACCTACGTTACATTTAAGTTGATCCAATAGCCCATGAGATTGGTGTCATTACCCTCATTTTACAAGTATGGAGTACAAGTGATCTGCCCAAGGTCAACCAACTGATAAGTTCAGGAGGCAGACTTTGAAGTCAGGGCTCTCTGATCCAGGCCTCTGATAGTTATACCACCTCTCATGTCTCCCCAAATCTGAGAGTTTACCCTTATCTTTTGACCTACATGAAGAGGCTGTGGTTTGGCTAAGTTATATATATATATTTTATATATATTATAAATATATATTATATATATGATATATATTATATTATGTTATATATTATATTATATTATATATTATAATATATTATATTACATTATATATATTATATATAATATATATAATATATTATATATAATATATATAATATATTATATTATGTAAAATATATAATATAATATATAATATATAATATATATTATATTATATATTATATATTATATTATATATATATTATATTATATATTATATATTATATATTATATATATATTATATATTATATATTATATATATTATATCATATAATATTATATATTATATTATATAATATATATAATATATATAATTATGTATACTTATTATATGTGTGTGTGTGTATATATATATATATATATATATATATATATATATATATATGTCGACCCATAGCGACCCTCACAGGGATTTCAATGGCTGACTGTTTCGGGATTGCCTTAGGGAGTGGATTGCCAGGCCCTTCTCCCATTTTTGCAGTGCTGGGAATTGAACTCGCAACCTCAGAGACTGCAGTGCAGTGCTCTACCAACTGAGCTAAATCCCAGCCATATATATATATCAATGAAGGACTGAAGCAAAATTTCCCAGATAAAACACAGGGTACCTAGATAAATTTGACATATATATATATATATATATATATATATATGAAATATATATCAAAAATTCATATATATCAAATAAAATTTGGCATGTATATATATGTATCTATATATGTCTGTGTGTATGTATATATGTATGTGTATATATATGTGTATTTATGTATATATATATGTATGTGTGTATGTGTGTATGTATGTGTACGTGTGTATATATGTGTATATATATGTATACATATATACACATACATATATATATACATACATATATATATATATGAAAGCAGATTCAGCTCCTAGGTCCTAGAACCATGTCCTCATCCACCTCTCTCTGAAGGTTGATCTTGAGCCTCAGTACATTTTCACATATATTTTTCTCCTAAGCATCTACCAAAGCCAAAGAATAATAGCATGTGCTTTTTGATGATTCCATTCACACTGGTCAATTTGTTCCCAACCACACTGTTGAGGAAGATTAGTTCTCCTTGTTTAACAGATGAGGAAACTGATTCCCCAGTACAGTGACATAATTGTTTTTGTTTTTAGGTGCCACTGAGTTGGGTCTGACTTTTAGCGACCATATCTACAGCAGAACGAAACATTCCCCGACACTGCACCATGCCTGGCATTATTGTCCGTGCTTCTGTGCTATTTGTAGAGTTTTCAATGGCAGATTGCTATGGGAGTGGGTTGCCAGGTCCTTTTCCCTAGCTTGTAGCACCTGGTGTTCCCAGGCAGTCTCTCATCCAAGGACTAACCAGGCTGACCCTGCCTAGCTTCTGAGGTCAGGTAGGATTGGACGCTAGGGTGCTATGGCTGTGCACACAGTGACGTTGTTGTTGTTAGGTGCCGTCGAGTCAAGTCCGACTCATAGCGACCCTATGTACTGCAGATCAAAACATTTGCCTATTCTGTGCCAGGCAAACGATCTCATTTATGTTTAAGCGCATTCTTGCAGGCACTGTGTCAATCCATTTGGTGGAGGGTTTTCCTCTTTTGTGTTGACCTGCCACTCTCTCAAACATGATGTCCTTCTACTGGGATTGTTCTCTCCTGACTACATGTCCGAAATATGTAAGATGCAGTTTGGCCATTCTTGCTTCGAAGGAGCACTCTGGTTGTACTTCTTCTAGGACAGATCTGTTGGTTCTTTTGGCAGTCCATGGTATATTCAATGGACGTCTCCAGTACCACAATTCAAAAGCATCAATTCTTTTTCTGTCTCTCTTGTTCAATGTCCAGCTTTCATAACCATATGATGCCACTGAAAATACCATGGCATGAGTCAGACACACCTTCGTCTTCAATGTGACATCTTTGCTTTTCAATACTCTAAAGAGATCTTTTGCTATAGCTTTTCCTAGAGCAATGTGTCTTTTGATTTCTTGACTGCTGCTTCCATGGGTGTTGATTATAGAGCCAAGCCAAGCAAAATCTTGGACAACCTCAATCTTTTCTCCATTTATTGTGAAGTTGCGTGCTGACCCAGTCATAAGGATTTTTGTTTTGTTGATGTTTAGTCGTAATCCATATTGAAGGCTATGATCTTTGATCTTCATCAGTAAATGTTTAAATCCTCTTCACTTTCAGCAAGCAGAGTTGTGTCATCTGCATAACACAGGTTGTTAATGAGTCTTCCTCCAATCTTGATACCATGTTCTTCCTCATAAAGTCCAGCTTCTCGGATTATTTGCTCAGTGTATAAATTGAAGAGATAGGGTGAAAGTATACAGCCCTGATGCACAGTGACATTAGTTATTATTTATTAACTGGTTAGTTTGGGCCATGTACTCTTATAAATGCTTTACGTGCATTAGAACATTTAATCTATTGGAATAGATACTATTATGTTGTTGTTGTTGTTAGGTGCCATCGAGTCAGTATCCAACTCATAGCAACCCTCATAGGGTTTTCAATGGCTGACTATTTTGGAATTGCCTTGGAGTGGATTGCCGGTCCTTCTCCCATTTTTGCCGTGCTGGGAATTGAACTCGGGACCTCAGAGACTGCAGTGCAGTGCTCTACCAACTGAGCTAAATCATAGCCCTAGATACTATTATAATCCTTGCTTTATAGGTGAGCAAACTGAAGCACAGAACACTTCCTTAAAGTGTCCAGTGTTTCATAGCTGGGAAGTAGAAGTGGAGAGCAGGGATACCAACTCAGGTGGTTAGGCTCTAGAGCTCATGCTTATAGTCCTGGTGCAATGATGCTGACTGACTTGCTTAAGGCAGAGAGGTTGGTACTAGGAGTTGTAGAGATGAATCCAAGCCCAAGAATTAGCTTCAAAGACCATATCCTTTTTAGCATCCTACCACTGGCTGGGTGTGGTGGTGCACGCCTGTAGTCCCAGTGATTTGGGAGGCAGAGGCAGGGGGATCAAAATTTCGAGACCAGAGGCAGTCTGCATAACTTAGTGAGACCCTGTCTCAAAAAATAAAAATAATGGGCTGAGGGTGCAGCTCAGTGGGCCAGCACTTGCAAAGCATGCAAGCACCAGGCCCTGGGTTCAAAGCCCAGTACCAAAAAAAAAAAAAAAAAAAAAAAAAAAAAAAAAAAAAAAAAAAAAAAAAAAAAAAAAAAAAAAAAAAAAAAAAAAGAAAGAAAGAAAAGAAAAGAAAAAAAAGAAAAAAAATTCCTACCACTGGAAGTCACGTAAAAGTATGGATTTGGAACTTGATTTTGGTTTATTATTGGTTTATTTGATCCTTATGTTGTCCTGGACTAATTTCTAAATGTCTCTGTACCTTGGTTTCCTTATCTGTTAAAGGCAAATAATCATTTGTAATCTGAAATTATGTGTCTCTCTCAAAATTCTTATGTTAAAACCCTAACCCCCAAATCCAAATAGTTTTAGGAAATAGGGCCTTTTGGAGGTTATTAAGTAATGAGCGTACAGTCCCCATGGATGAGGCTCAGTGGAGACTGTTTCCCTCTTCCATTATGTGAAGATACAACAAGAAGGTACTGCCTGTGAAATAGATAGCAATCCTCTCCAGACCCTGAACCCACAAGTGCCTTGATCATGGACTTCCTAGCCTCCTGTACTGTCAGAAACAAACTTGTTATTTATAAATCACCAAGTGTAAGGTATTTTGCTATAGCATCTTGAATGGACTAGGACAGATCATGTTCCCTATATCATTTCATTTTTAAATGGTTAAATGAAATAACATGTGTGAAGATTTAGTAAACCACCATTTCTGTAGAAAATACTTAATACATGTTGACTTTAATTATTTTTAATGTCCAATTCATTTTGAAACATTATAGTTTATTAAGTTATAAATATTGTTATTAAAATATGAGCTATCTCCCTGTAGAGTATGGCATCTTGAGAACTGGAGGTCTGGCTTTGCTCTTGGCTCAGAGAAGAGTGTGGGAAAGAGCTCAATATTTTTATCGAAAGAAGTTGGTCACTCCAACACCCTGTGTTTCATGAGGAAGGTAAAACAAAAGCCAGGTGGACCATCTGAGGCACTGACTAAATAGCAGGGGCCACCTCTGGTGTATCTGAACGTGGGGCTGCTGGAGATGAGGCTGCCACGTAAGAATGGAATGCTCAGAACAGAGGCGGAGGGAAGAAAAGTGAGCCTGCAGACGTTGCTTCATCTCTGAGGGGGGTGGCCCCCTGTTCCTTCCTCTGAGGCAGCTGCGACCTCTGAGGAGGGTCATGAATGCAGCATGAAGGAAACCTAGCTTGAATTGAACAAGAGTTTCTCAAGATTCCCTTGCTCTCCAAGGAAAGAAACCATATAGAGATGAGGACAAGGGCGCTGACAGAAAGAACAAGTAGATATTACCTATCAAGTACCTTGTGCACATGTGTTTTTTGAGGAACCAGTGCAGGTACTCACATAAGCAGCTGCTCCTATTACAGTGTTCATGACTGCATTTCTTAACACAGAAAACAAAAACTTCCCTGGGGCCAACAATAATAAGCTGGAGCGTATAAACCCTAATTGCTTCGTTTGCAAGGCGGCAATAGTAACACTGTGGACTATCAATGAGATAAAGAGAAAACACTTCCAGGAATGTGGTAGGTGCTCCAAAATGGCAGTCCTCCTCTCTCTCCTCCTCCTCTTCCTCCTTTAATTATTATTATAATGATAGATTCCCAATGTCCACCACAGGGTGTTTCATAATGAAATCTGCTATAACTTGGGTAGATGGAGAACCTGATTAGATCTTGTCAACAAGCCAGAGATGATGAATTGAGCTGAAGCCAATGGGTCTGATATGATGGCTTCTCGGGGCTCATCTTGAAGTGCTTCAGTGAGGTCTGTTTTGTTTTGCTCTGTTTGGGATCATTTCTTTTGCCACTCCAGCTATGTAAAGATAATAATCGAACCAGTAGAACTGGTGACCTTTCACCCTCTCTTCCTTTGATACAGTCTCATTTTCTAGTAAAACCATGACAAATGTCTCTTCCTCCATCCTCAGTAAACTAGCAGATAATCTGTCTATTATACTTAATATGCTTATCCCCAGAAGTCCTTGGTGTTTGGTTTGGACTTCTCTGAATGGGGTGAACATTATATCTCTAACCTATGAAAAAGCTTTGCTCTTTTGCAGTGTTGGTGGAATTAAATTTGTTTTCACAGCTGGTTGTACTTGGAGAAGGGTTAGCCGCCGTCTTGAAGGTTCTACCACACCAGTTCATCATTGAACCTGCTGTGTGGTGGGGGCTTTGAGCTGTTAACGGGAGGCATGGAGGGAAAGTCTAAATTAATCATTTATGATTTATTTGTTCTTTTTTCCATCATGGAGTAAAATGAGCATATGCCAGCATTTCCAGGGCCAGTGCTGACTGCATGATGTGATGTTTGATAACTGACTCCTGATATTTGTCTGCCAACAGGACCAATCTGTGGACTAAGAACACCACCATATACTTAAAGACCACTTCATAATTTACAGTTTGGTTTTCCTATTCTTGGCCTCCACTGATTCTAATAGAAGCCAATGAGTTAGAGGTGGCGTTCTTTTATGTTAGCATTTTACATGGAGGGAAGCCATAGCTCAGAGGTGGCTATGTGGTTTATCTGAGGTCACAAAGCTAGTAAATAGCATATGAGAATTTTTAGTCCCAATCTCCTGACATGAATACCTACACTATTTCCATTAGTACATGGAAGAAAGGCACAGTACAAGGGCTGTCTCTGCAACTGAATGGTATGGTATGATTGATGGTGTCTTCTCAAAATTCATGTATTGAAACCTAACCCCTGAGGTGATGCTATTAAGCAGTGGGGCCTTTGGGAGGTTATCTGGATATAAAGGTTATAGTCTCAAGAATGAGATTAGTGTTTTTATCAAAAGGCCTTGGGGGAACTTGATAGTTCCTTCTTACTTTTGAAGATGTAGCAAGAAGGTGCCATCTTTGAAACAGAAAGAGAGGAGAGAGAGAGAGAGAAAGAGAGAGAGAGAGAGAGAGAGAGAGAGAGAGAGGGAGAGAGAGAACAAGCTCTCACACGACATTAACTATGATATCTCTTTTTTGGAATTCCTGGCATCCAGAGCTGTAAGCAATACATGTCTATTGTTTATAAATTACATGGCCTAAGACATTTTGTAATAGAAATGGCAATGGACTAATACACACCTACAGAACATACAGATTCCCTGCTCATATCCAGCAGGGCCAAAAATTCTTATTGTGTTGTCATTCAGTGCTGCTCTTGACTCAGAAATTACAATGAGGCTTAAAGAGCACATGTTCTATATCAGAAACTTGTGGGGAGTCCAGATATTGGGATGAACTGAGACAAGAGGAACTTCCATGTAAGAGTTTTCATACTAGAACTCTCTATCCAATGTGGTGGCCACTTACCTCATGTTGTTGTTGTTAGGTGCCATTAAGTCGGTATCCAACTCATAGCAACCCTCATAGAGTTTTTAATGGCTATTTCGGGATTGCCTTGGGAGTGGATTGCCAGGTCCTTCTCCCATTTTTGTGGTGCTGGGAATCAAACTCGGGACCTCAGAGACTGCAGAGCAGTGCTCTACCAACTGAGCTAAACCCCAGCCCACTTACCCCATACAAATATTTAAATTTAAATTAATTAAAATTTAATAAAATTAAATGTCTCACTTTTCAGTTGCACCAGTTAAACTTCAAACACCTGTTAACTGTATGTGGCTGATAGCTACTGTACTGGACATTGAAGAAAATTCTTTGGAACAGCTTTCTTCTAGAATGAATACAAGTAGATGGGATTCATGAGGTAACTGCTAAAGGAAACAGACACGGAAGCATGGAACCTTGACTCTATGAAAACTGATAACTTTCCCTAATAGGACTGATTTTGACCTTTCTTTTCCTTGTGTTAATCAATACGAAGATATGATTAAGTATTCAACTTATCAACTTAATCAACTTAATCAACTTAATATTGATTAATCAACTTAATCAACTTAATATTCAACTTAATCAACAATTTTTTAAGTATCTAGAATATACATTGTTCTAGACACTGGGAATATGATGGTAAGTAAAACACACAAAATCCCACTTTATCTGAAGAAGAGTGAAGCAATTAAAAGAAAATAAATGAAGAAATATGTGGCAATTTTTAGGGATAAGAAGAAAATCAAACTATGTTATTGTTTTTAAAAATGACTGTATGACTTTAGAAAGTAAAGCTAAGAAGAGGTTTCTGGTGAGATAATATTTAACCAGATTTGAATGACAAGGAGGATCCATCCATAAAAAGATTGAGGAAAAACAATATAAACAGTGAAGAGAGTCAGGAGGAATATTCTTCATGTGTTGAAGGGACTCTACAAAGGAGAACTTGTCTGGAATGTGGCTTAAAAGATGGAAGATAATTCTATATATTCAAGAATAAGCAGAGACAAAGTAGAATTAAGAGTTTGAATTTGTCCTAATGAAATGGGAAAGTTTTAAGGCAAAAACCTTAAAGTAGGTTGTGGCATGATCTGATTTATAATTTAGGGGATTACCCTGCTTGCACATGGAGAATGGACTAGAGTGGGCAAGAGTGAATACAGAAAAATTAGTTAGTGGGTTACTACAATAGGTCAGGTAATATAAGATGTTGATTTGGACAAGTAAGCAGACAGGGAGAAGAAAATGAGTAGTAGCTTTGGGGATGTATTTTAGAGGGAGAGCCAATCAGATACAGTTATGGACTGGGTATAATGAAAGAGAGGATAGATTTTAGATATTGGCCTTAAGCAATAGGTTACATGGTAGTGGGCAAGGCAGAAAGATGAGGATATTTAGGAGACATGGAAAGGGAAGAAGTTTTCACTCCAGGATCTGCTTTGGATCTCACAAGCTGAGGATCAACAACTTTGACAAAACTACCTAGAAAACTGCTGTGAGAACTGCCTGCATACAGACATCATTTTTGAGCGGCATATGAAATATTTAAATAGCAGTAAGGTATGCTTAAGGTCAAAATACAGGAAACCTCTGAGTGTAACTTAATCCCACAAATGGGATTGGGGGCCATGCTTATACCCAGACAACTCCTTTCTGACACCTTTCTATAAATCCACCTTATTGACACCTCTCTAAACCTCTTGACACCTTATTGACACCTCTCTAAAGATGTCTTATAAAGACATCTAAGGGCTTCTCTCTCACTTCTCTTAAGAGGCCTGTGGTTTTGTCTTGAATGTGTACTGTTAAACTAGCTTTGTTTCACTCTCTGACTCTAATGAAATTCTTTTCTGTAATGAAGCTAAAGATCTGGCTTAACCTGAGTAGAGGTCTCAATTAGGGGAGCTCCTCAGGCTAGATGGCATGCCTGAGTTGCATCCCTCTTCTGCAACACACTGACAATGGTGCCATCTACTGAGACCAAGACCAGCACACTGAAAAGGAGATTCAGGGGAGAATTGAGTTTGAGGTGCATGTTGGGAAATCAGGTAAAGACACCAAATAGCTGTATTTAAAGACAGTAGTTGTATAAAGATGCTAAGTGGTCATATAGGATTTTTGAAAGAGTACGAGGCTTGAGGAATCTTTATTCCATCTTGGATTCTTTATATGCCAATGATGTTTAAAGCTAAACACTATATGAGTAAGAGCATGGATGGTGAAGAAAGATGAAGGCCCAAGCCTGAGCCTAGTTTCACAAAAAGGGAGAAGAACCAATAAAGAACTCTAATATGTAAGGGGAAAACAAGTCACATCGCTGAAACCAAGAGAAGAGAGGGTTTCAAAAAGTATGGAGTCAACTGTGTCAAATAACACAATGAGATCTAATCTAAGTGGAATTGTAACTGTAGAATTTTGCATATAGGTGTCATTTGAAATCTTGATAGTTGAGGCTTTTGTGCATTTGTGTGGAGAAAATTAGAGCTTACAGAGAAGAGTGTAAAATAAAGGGGAGCAGAGTAATGAAGCACCTGCTGACAATATCTTTTGTGAGAAGCCATATATCTGAAATATTATCATTTACATGTAATCAGTTTTAAAAATTAATGACACATTTGATTATTTCATACCGAACCAAGCATTTAAAATTTGGTGGGCACTTTACACTCACAGTCAACCAATTCAACTAGCCACGTTTTAAGTTCTCAATAGCCACACATAGCTAGTAGCTACCAGGAGGACAAGGACCCAGAATGCCTGCTGAAGGTGCTATGCGGCCACAGGGAGCAAAAAGACCTCCTCAGGGATCTTTTTCTTTAAACTGAGAATGCCTTTCTATTCCATACGGTGGTGTTTTTGTCTAATATAATTGCTTCAGAATTTTTTTTGTATCTTTCTTTTGTATGATTTTAATTTATCTCTTAAATATTCAGAAGCCTCTGATAATTCCATTTTAAGAAATTTGGCATCTGAAGTTTTGACATTAAACTTGACTTAAAGAGTTATGAGTGGTGTCTGAGAAATTTGTGTGCGAGAGTGAAAAACAAGCTGAATGTGGTGGTGCATGCTTTAATCCCACTGCCTGGGAGTCTCAGGCAGGAGGATTATGAATTTGAGGCCAGCCTGGTCCACATAGTGAGACTTTGTCTCAAATTAAAAAAAATATAAACAGGAAGAGTTGTTCCTTTTGATATCTATAATTTAAAAAATGATTATTGGAAGATGACAGTAGGTAGAAGTTGAAGAACACTGAGAAAGTTGTTAATATTATGCCTCATAAAGTCTCTTAAGAAGTTGATCTTTTTGAGTTCCACTCAAATTAGTACATTGAGGTTAGACGAAAATCTCTGTTGAGTGTCTTTTCTGTGGAAATTTGAAGAGTCATCCTAAATGTGAGGATGGGTTCAGGTAATAGTTACAAACATAGAGCCAAGTGCAAGAAAATGATCAATGGAGTTTTATTGGCATGCATTGAAGATCTGTAAGAAAGTGGAAAACTATCAAAATACTCCACCAAAGAAAAATAAATAGGCAAATAAATTTTGGATCATTTGCTTGGTGGTTGCAGTTTATTCATTTTGACTAATATTGGCACTGTTTACTCATTCAACAATTCAGTAATCTAGCAAGTGTTTATCAAACACCATTAAGTCAGGCCCTGGGTTAAGCCTGGATGATATGTAAATGAGTGACAATACTCAGTTTCGAAGTCCCAGGCAAGTTGGAGAGACTGACAACCAGATGTTTAGGTAGAACGTGGCATCTTCTTGGACAATAGCTGGCAGAACATGTCATAGTAGCAGAGAGATTGGCATAACTTTTAAATATGGAAGATTTAGGAAAATGTTTATGATAAAATGTTTAACAGTGTTTCATTGGTGAAATGAATAGTGAGTTTCCAAACTGATTTTTGGCAACTTTTTGGTGTTTTTGCTACTCCATTCACCTATTTATCCACCACTCTTCAGATGGGCTTATGACTTTGTTCCAGCCAAATGGGTCATTTCTGTGGATACGTGCCAAAGGAGTTCTACGATGTTGGTTGTAGTATGCTGTACCAAAATATGGATATGTCCAGTGGTGAGAAAAATGTAATCAAGGACTGAGTAAAAATACAGCTAGTGTGACCAGGATTGAAGCAAGAAGGAGTCCAAGAAAGAAAGTGGCCAATGCAGTAAGGAGGGTGAGGTAGACGAGGTCATGGGCAGTCAGAGCCAAGCCAAAGGTGGTGCCTATGGTTAGAGTCAATAACTGGTCTTATTGGGAGTTTGATTATGCAAAGGAGACTTCAGAAAATAAATCAATATGCCAAAGATAAAGAGAGTCATGATTTTCATTGTTAGAGAAGGGAATTAGATTCATAGGAAGGGATAAAGCTATATTTTCCCTAAAGGTTGAGTTAGAATTAGGGGTAATGGAGTAAACTTGGGGTTGCTGATAGATAAATATAGAACTGAATGTTAAAACAGGTGTACTTATATAAATATGTATGTATATACACATACATTTCCTAGCTCTGTCTATTAGCAGAAACTTAGCACAACGAAACTCAAGTAGCAATGGATATATTGGAGTGCAAATCTTGGATATTAAATAACAGTCTCCATTAATAGGAATGTGTAGTCCTTACAGAAATGGGTGACTCTGAGTTTGGAACAAAGAAAATCAATCTGACTGTCTTAGTTAAAGTTGGTGTAACAAATAATTATATACTGGGTCATCAGCAGACATTTATTTTTCACTGTTCTAGAGTTTAAGAAGTCCAGGGTGAAGATGCTGACAGATTGGTCTTGGGTGAGGGCTGACTACCTGATTTACCGAGAAGACTCTTCTTGTTTCCTCACATGGTGGAAAGAGAAGGGAGCTCTGGTTTCTTTTCTGTATAAAGGTGCTAGTCCCATTTCTGAGGGCTCCACCTCATGTCCCAATAACCTTTCAAAGGCCTCATCTCCTCATATTATCACATTGAGGCTTAGGATTTCAACATATGAATGTGGGAGGAGGACACAGACAGTCTGTGGCACTGAACATGGAAAATCTTTTTTTAAGTGTTTAAATTTTAAAGAAGTATTTTTTTAAAAGACACACCAAAGAGAAACAGCAGTCAACTTGAAGGGGCTTCTATTGGCCAACTGAGTTTCAAAATTTTATCATTAAAATTTAATCCACTGAATAAGGTAGCAATCCATGAGTCTATGCTGATATAAATGAATTGATGGAGAAAAGAGAAAGATGTTTCTAATAGGAGATTGCCAATGAGCAAAGGCACACAGAGCAATAGATTTATAAAATCACCATTCACTAACTACCATAGTAATAAGTGATTAAGATAAGCATCATCAATGGGTGTTAAAACTAATATTTAGAAATTCAATGAAAAATAGCATATTTTCTTTATCTTAATGTATTTCCTAACAGAATATTTACTAATTGCAAAGAAAGACACAATGACTTTACATTGGACCATGTGACCATTGTGTACCTTACCAATATAGGAATCAACCAATATATGGCACCTATCAGGCCACTGGGGCTGAGATTGTAGCTCAGTTGGTAGAGTGCTGCTCTGTGATCTCTGAGGCCCTAGGTTCGATCCTCAGCACCACCAAAAATGGGAGAAAGATAGGACAATCCACTCCTGAAGCAATCTGGACACAATCAGCCATTGTAAATCCTATGAGGGTTGCTATGAGTTGGACTCCACTCCCTGGGACCTAACAACAACAACAAGGTAAGAGTACTGTGATATTGTTGCCACAAATGTGATACTTAAATAGAACCATGAAGAAATGTTGAGTCAATATTAATTCATTGATTTTGAAGGATATAATGTACTTATGTTTTACATATATGCATATTACATATATATATGTATATATATATATATGTTTAGTATAGTGGGAAAACATCTATAAGTTAATATCACGTGTTTCATAAAAATCACTATATGTGCATGTAACATGGAAGGAAGAAAGAATAATAAAGTGAACGTAAAACAGTAACTGTTGAGGAATCAGAGGAATCTGTTGTAACATTAGTACAACTTTTCTCTCAGCTTGAATTTTTCATTCAATAAAACAAGTTTAGGAAACAAAATAAAACTGAACTAGAAACCAAGATGGCCAACTCTGGTGTTTACCTAGCCCCAAATTTGGGTTTTGATAGGATATCAGAAAACATAAAATTAAGTACTACTGTGGGGGCAATATGTAGGTACTTGAGTTCTGGCAGATGAGATTAAGGAGGCTTGAGGCTGGGAAACTTTTGGGGAACTGTTCTCTTCTGTGAAAATAAGAAGCTCCAGGGAGAAATTCTCTGCCTCATGATCTGCTTGTTTTTTGCCTGCCCCCACGTCTTGCCTGTGAATGTGCTTGCATTAATATGTAATGCTTGCAGGAGGTGTGGTCATGGGCAGTTCTGAGGGCAGGTCAACCTTAGTATACTAACTCAGAACTCTAATAGCATATTTACACTAAACCAGCTCCAACAGCATTGATCTTTCTCCAGAACTCTTTATCTTTGGAGAACAGAAACCTGATTTTTCTACTGTATCTACACAGATATTACTTGCAGCAGAGGTCTTTCCTAGATGGAACACATAACACTGGGAACACCACCTATACCTTGTCCAGAAGAAATGGTGGAAAGATGTGAGCTATGACTCTGGAAAGGCACAGCTTGAGTAGTATCAAATAAACTTCATGTTGGATTTTCTGCTGAGGAAAATCAGCTTGCATAAAGCATGACTTGATAGCCATGAAGACTAGGTAGAGCTTTTAAGGAAACAGCAAGTCATGTTGTCTAATTGTATTTCTTTGCTTTAAAATGTTGTGGGCATTCTGAGGATTTTATGAAGTACTGAATCTGAGGACCACACTAAGAACAACTGGATGAGGCCAAGTTCAGTTTTATGTTTCTTTTAATATGTATACCTTGTAGGATTTTAAAGAAACACTCCCCCAATATTTTTGTAAGAGGACCTCTACTACCCAAATATCAGGAATACACTTCAACATACCAGGATGTGGCCCACTGTTAAGATAAAAATGTTTTTACCGATTCATGTGAATTAATTTTTCTTCCCCTTATCTTTGGACAAATTTTGTGTTAACTTAAACTGTTCCATGGTCTCAAATGTCAACTTAAAGCACCAGATCTGATTTATTTTAAGGATTCACATAACACAGTAGTAAAAGATAGGCAATTACTACTGTGAGGCATCTTGGAATTAGCATGCAAAAACAGAGCAAGTGTTTTGAATAGTCTTGCAAATCTACAACAAACTCTCTGGTTGAGATGAAAATGTGGTGTGACCCCTCACAGAATGTTCTTGTGGGAAAGCAGAGTTTCACTTCTGCTAAGGCAAAGCTGTTTCCTATCCATATCTCCATTACATCCAGCACTTTGCAGTTTACAAAGATCTTTCAAATCGGTGATCTAATTTGACCTGTACCAACCCCACAAGATGGAAGAAGCAGGAAGTTATCCAATGTGGGGTAAGTTATCCCACATGTCTTTCTTATGGGTAGAGATGTTTCCCCCAGAGATAGGATATGCCCTAAGTGATACACCTGCTGCATGGCAAGTCCAGCCCTCAAGCCCAAAAGTTTTGTATTCTCAAAGATGCAGGAAGCAGAGGCAGAAGGATTGCAAGTTTGAGACCAGAGGCAGTCTGCATAATTTAGTGAGACCTTGTCTCAAAAAGAAAAAAAAAACGGGCTGGAGGTGCAGCTCAGTGGTCCAGCACTTGCAGACCATGCAAGCGCTAGGCACTGGATAAAGCAAAACAAAAGCAAGCAAAAAACTATGATGAATGTTTAAATTGAAAATATATTCAGTAAAAGACACATTTCCACTAATCCCTCTCAAAATCCTCTCCATGGCCTTAAATGCACTTATTCCATCATTCTTGACACTTTCTGAGGCAATTCTGGAAGTCCTCTTTCAGGAATGTCTTTAGTTGCACTGTTGTGCTTGCTTCCAGGTCCTGAATCGATTCAAAACATTTACCTTTCATGGTTATTTTGAATTTAGGGAAGAGCCACATGGTGCCAGATCTGGTGAATAAGGTGCTGAATAAGATATAAAATTTTAAATAATATGTACAAGTTTAAATAGACATTCAATGGCAAAGCTGAATCCAAACTTGGGCTACCTGCCCCCAGAATCCGTGTTTCTAACTAGGATCTCACATCACCCCCTAACAATCATCGGCCTAACATGCTCAGCTCTATGTTGAGACTATTACTCCCTTTTTTCTGGATGTTCATGTTATTTGCATGCTCTACAATGCTAAAGCTATGAGAAACCCTTCATGCTTAGTAATACTCTGATTTTATGTAGAAAACTGAGCAGTCCAAAATAAAACTATGGCTTCAAACCCCTGGCAGTTTCTCAGATTCCTAATCTCCAAATGCCTTTTTTCCTCCATCTTTGAAGATCTGAGGTGGGCAGTGTAGAAATATTAGGGATCTCATTATTTCTTCTCTCTGAATTCAAAGTTCTAGGTAGGGTTCATTGATGTGCAATTTCTTTCTTTCTTTCCTTTTTTTCCCTCCTCATTTGGCCCTCTGGTCCTGTGTGGTCCCCTTAAGCTTTATAAGCAGAAGACATTCCATACCATGGCCTTTCATTCAAGTTGGGGGAATTGAGAGAGATTCCAAGAGTGAATTTCGATCATGGTATTCCTTCCTATGTCCTCTATGCATGAGATGTCCTTAATGAACTTATCCCCCTGGAGAGGTTGAGAGAAGAGAGTAGAGCTGACATAGTGTCATCATTGCTTAGTCACTTAATTTCCACCATTCCAAGAAGCCTGCAGCCTGCAGCCGTAGCACTGTGGCTTCGGATCCTGTCAGATCTCGGAAGCTAAGCAGGGTTGGGCCTGGTTAGTACTTGGGTGGGAGACCACCTAGGAACACCAGGCATGGTAGGCTTGGGAGAAGGACCTGGCAACCCACTCCCAAAAATCAATCCGTCATTGAAAACCTTATGAATAGCAGAGAAACACTGACAATAGTGATTCGCCTGTTTTATGTAGGGTCCCTATGAGTCAGATACTGGCTCAATGGCACCTAACAGAAGCCTGAAAATGCTCCACAAGTTTTATATAATTATTTTAGTACTGAACCCAGTTTACCTCTTGTTGCACTATCCCAAACCTTGCAGCTGCTGATTATCGACTCATCCTGATTCCTGCATCCTTATAACAATGTGAGCTTTATTTCTGTTCCCATGTCATTTCTCTTCTCCACACATCTTACTGTCTTTCTTATGAAATCTTGAACCTAATACCTAATACATAACAGTACCTAACATTTACCAAGGTTCTACTACATTCTCACAAGTGAATATTAAGAAGGTCAATAACTTGCTCACATTTATGCACCCTGAGGGACATTGTTTGGATATAGGAGATTTCAGAAGCCAGAACCCTTGCTAAGCACTCTCCTTAGATATTCTCCTTAGATATTCTGAAGATATTCAGAGGCTTCACTTATAGGCTTACAAGCCCACTGTCTTCTTATTCTCTTCCTAGAATTCTGCTCATACTTCCTGCATTTTTCTGAATTCAATAATGAACACACCACTTCAGCCACAGCCCCTAAAAGGCTGTCCATTCTTCATTGTGATTGAGAGATTGGTTTCATATCTTTCTTGATTATTGATTGGAGTTATTTCCAGGAGCTATTCTCTGGCCATCTTTTTTTTCTCCTCAGTACTAGGGGTTTGAATCTATCGCCTCATGAATACTTTGCAAATGTTCTACTATGGAGCTGCACCCAAGCAACATAACATTTTTTATTTTGAAGAAGAATCTTACTAAATTATGCAGGCTGCCTCTGACTTCACACCTGCAATCCTCCTACCTCCACCTTCCAACTCACTTCCCCAACCATCTTCTTAAAATATCAGTTTCTGACCAGCTGCCATGGTGCACAACTATAATCCTAGGGACTCAGGAGCTGGAGGCAGGAGTTCAGAAGTTCGAGGAGGTCAGAGGCAAAAATACAATAGAATGCAATAGAATGCAATACAATGCAATACAATACAATACAATACAATGCAATGCAATGCAATGCAATGCAATACAATACAATACAATACAATACAATACAATACAATGCAATACAATACAGGGCTGGTCTGCAGTTCAGTGGCAGAGTGGTGCTTGCTTACCTTGCATTAGGCCCTGAGTTCAATCCCTGGTACCACAAAAAGAAAAAAAAAATAATAAAAATGTCAGCTTCTTGGAGGTCTTTTCCATTTAACTATACGATGGTTTTCATTTAGCAACTTCTTGAGCAGTTTTCATGGTTGACTGACAGCTTTGACATGTGGGCCCATGCTCCCCATTTCAGTCTCTGTTTCTTTTCTTCTTTAAGACCCTGGGGAGGCTGCCACCATTGCCACTGACCACCCAGTGCCCTCAGAGCAGGTGGGGGAGGAAATATTCACAAGTCCTTCCCTTCAAAGGACGTATAAAAATTCTAGATACAGTATAAAAGAGGTTTTCAGGCTCTGGAAAGCATCCCAAAGAAGACAGAAGACAGAAAGCAGTTTATTCTTCAAAACCTCCAGATGAACAGGACGATGAGTGCAAGTTGGTGGCTTTGTGGCTGTGGCACACACCTGTGACAATGGTGACTGGAAATCACTGCCTCACTAACTCAGGTGTCATAAAACAGAGTTTTGTTCTGACAGTGAATTGAATGAAAATATCAGACTGTGTGCAAATCTCTGAATGATTGTGTGCACTACGGGGAGGCCCAAAGGACTCAGTGAAAAGGGAGCAAAGAAAAGAAATCTGTCCTGTAAAGTCAGAACTGCACTTGGCAAAGCCCATGCGTGCTGATTTTTTTTTTTTTTTTTTTGGTGGGACTGGGGGTTGAACCCAGAGCCTCTCACTTGCATGCTTTGCAAGTGCTGGACCACTGAGCTGCAGCCCCCACCCATTTTTTTTTTTTTTTTACTTTTTGAGACAGGGTCTTGCTAAATTACACTGACTGCCTCTGATCTCAAACTTGCGATCCTCCTGCCTCTGCCTCCTGAGTCGCTGGGATTACAGGTGTGTGCCACCATGCCTGGCCAGTGTGCCGATTTTTAAATGAATGCATTCTCCAAATACATAGCTCACATGGTAAAAATCTGAAGCCTTACTGGGTTTAGGCTCAGAGGACAGGAACTGAAGCAATCCAAAAAAACTGGAGTTTAGGAGAGGAATTTCCAGAATCAAGGGAATTGAGAAAGTAAACTGGAAAACCCCAGTAGAAACACCACCCAAATCTTTGCTGGTGGTTTCACAAATGATGAACATAAAGGGGAAGCTTCAAAGGGATTGTGCTTATTTTAATGGCAACAACTTAAAGCTAAGAGGGCAAAAATTTCGGCTGCTACATAACATGAAAGAGAGAAAGAGTTCTATTTGATTTCAAGTGATATAACTTCCTATTAGGATAAAAAGTAAAAATAACCATCACAACCATATGACAATATACAAAGTACTTAAACAATTGTAGCTGGTCTGTTTAAAAGCAAAAATGAAAACAAAAGAAATAGTGATACATAGAAACAGAAAGGTATACATAGAAAAAGTAAAATATGAGTCAAACTAAGGAAAAAAGCCAAGAAAGTAAAACAAAGCATGTGCAGATGTTATAACAAAGTATATATGATAAATATATAATAAATAATAATATATAAATTATTGTTATTGTTGTTAGGTGCCACTGAGTCAGGATGCGACTCATAGTGACCTTATGTACAATAGGTGAAACAGTATTGTCAGTGCTTCTCTGCTATTCATAGGGTTTTCAATGGTGGACTGATTTTTGGGAGTGGGTTTATGGGTCCTTCTCCCAAGCCTACAGCACCTGGTGTTCCCAGGTTGTCTCCCACCCAAGTACTAACCACACCCAACCCTGCTTAGCTTCCGAGATCTGACAGGATCAGATGCGACAGGGCTAAGGCAGCAGGCACATGTAAATAACAAATATATAAATATATTTTAAAATGAAAAGAAATGCTTGAGGAAATAAAGAAAATCATATACTTCATGAATGAATAAGAAAATTTCCGTGGAGAAACAGAATCTGTATAAAGAAATGAACGGACAGTGTATAGCTGAAAACAAAAAGAAACAAATTCACCAGATAGAATTGACAGAAGGGCATTCAGTAAACTTAAATAAACTTAAATAAATTTAGTTCAGAGGACACAGTAGGCGGGGGGGATGCTATAGAAGCTGAGTGTGCTTAAGCTCATAGTCATGAAAGCAATGTCAAATATTATATCTGGAAGGAGAATGCACTGAAAGGGAAGAAGGATGTGAAAGTGAGATAATGGAAGCTGCTCTGACGAATTCCTCATGACTGACAGGTCAGGGAGGGTATACATATCACAAATGTTACATCTCATCCAACACCAGCTCACATACATAAGAAGCAGTTTAAACGAGTAGTCCGTGTCATTCAATAGCTTGGAAAGATTGAAGGATTTGGGAAATAAATGTGTAAGGATACGTGTAAGGATTTGGGAAATAAATAACAGAACAAACACTAAATAGTGTTGGAGTAGATGGTGCTGTTGGCTCCAACCTGTCACATTTTCCCGTGTCCATTTAGTGCATGTATGCCATGAAAATGGATTGGCGGGGTACGTTTTTTCCCCTAGTCTTGGTGTGAGGTTTGTTTTGCCTAAGTAGAAATTTGCAGAAAAGAAACAAGAAAAGTTGTGAAAAATATTTGCCTGTGAAGTGTTATTGTTCCTGTGCTTCTACTTCCTTAAAAAGAATAGGGCCGGCCTGGCCAGCACTGAGAGGATGGAGGACACAAGAGCCTCGGTTAAGATGTAGAAGGCTCCATCCAGCCTTCAGGTATATGTGTGGGTCCAGCCTCCATCAACAATCACCAGCTGAGCCTAAATCAGGCAACTAGCTGCCATGCCCTATACATACTGTCTGTAATAATAACTGCTTATATTTCTTTCCCCAAAAGATATTTATATATTTATGTTTAACTTGAAAGACACATTTTTATGTATTTGCCATGTACAGCATTACAGCATGGTATTTTGAAAAAAAAAATATATATATATATCCACTGCAGAATGACTAAGGCAAAGGAGTGAACATATGCATTACTTCATATAGTTACCATTTTTGTTGTGAGCATATTTTACATCCACTCATGTTCAAGCATGCAGTATGTTATTAACTGTTATTACCATGGAGAAGGACCCAGCAACACACTCCCCAAACAATCTCAAAACAATCATCCACTGAAAATCCTATGAAGAGCAGAGAAGCACTGACATAGTGCCAGACATGGGACAGTGCTGAGTAGTGTTTCCCTCTGTTGTATATAGGGTCACTATGAGTCAGACCCAATACAAGTGCACCTAACAACAACAACAAAACAAACCCATGTTATTGCACTTGCTGAGTCCACATGGCTATGAAGAATCAAATCAGGATTCAAATTAGGCAGCCTATGTCAGGTAGACACTGTGCATAGGAATTTGTGTCAAAGGAGTCTTGTCTGTGAGAGATTTTTCTCCCTCCAAATTGTCAGGATTGCATGCTGAGAAAGGTACCAAAAATAAACCGTGCTGAAGAAATATAGAACTTTTCAAAATATATTATAACAAGAAATTTCATTATAACCTTTCTCCCTACACACCACTGGCATACACAAAACACCCTAATACAAATACTTAGAGCAATGAAATACCAACTTCTGTGCTTGTTTACATTAAGAGTCAAAGTGTGCCAGGAATAACACGTGCCTGCTGCTGGGGATGGATGTTAGTTCTTGAGCCTTCTCGATGCCTCCCACTAACCGATTTTCATCACCAGCAGTTTGACTTGTATCCTACCCCCTTTTTTCATCATTCAGCAACATTTACAGAAAGTGTGAGAAGAAATGAAAGCTGTCACTCCTAAATGTCAGGCATATAATAGGGTTGAATAGATTCTAGAAGTTTAGGAGGCAGGACATCTGCATCTTTGACTTGTTCCTACCACTAAGCAACTGCAGATTATCAGGCAAGATTTTGCACATCTCAGGGCCTAGATTGTTTTGTTTGTTTGTTTTTTATTTCCAGTGTAATGGAGCCACTCCTAACCATGAGGCCCTTTGAGAACCATTCATTTATGTATTCCTTCAAAACTTAGCTACTCTACACTAGGTATGTGACAGGTTTCACACCATCTTGGGAAATAGAATGAGAAATAAAACAAATCATTGCAAGAATACTCAGTCTAGAAAATGAAGCTGAAGACAATGGGCCAATAGTTTCAAAAAATACAAGGTGTGCTTATTGTACTTTTTGGTACAGAAACCATACATTTTACCATGCATTTATAATAAATATGTTATTGAAGCATCAATTAAAGACTTTTAAAATAAACTCTCTGTATCCTTAAAGATTACAACCAAAAAGTTTCCATGAAAGAAACAGCACAGTTGACCAAGTTTTCATCACAAGTTATGGTTGTCATCCCTTTATCTTTTTAAAGTGTGAACATCAAAGGCAGAAGAGTGCCTTAACATGTGAAACCTGCATATATCTATACATGTACATGCATGTGCATATATGTGTGTGCATGTACATATGATATATGCAAAGGAGGAGAAGTCATTTGGTGAAAGACCCACATCAGCTCTGGTTCTTAGGATAAATGAAGAAGTAAAACTTGACATGACAAAGTTATTATTTATCTGTATAGCAACACAGGCATATAAATACTAAACAAGCTAATATATTTTTTCTCTTCCAATGGTTTCCTGCAGCATTCATAGAGGACCTGGAGACACTTGATGAATTCAGAAACACATTGAAAACTTGCAGTTTATTATATCTTAAATTGATGTCTGAGTACATTTTAGTTAAAAGTAAATTTGGCTATGACTAATGGAAAAACTGCCTGCAGTGTCCAATCCTGTCAGATCTTGGAAGCTAAGCAGGGTTGGGCCTGGTTAGTACTTGCATGGGAGACTGCCTGGGAACACCAGGTGCTGTAGGCTTGGGAGATGGACCTGGCAACCCATTCCCCCAAAACAATCAGCCATGGAAAGCACTGTGAATATCAGAGAGTGACAATAGTGTTTTGCCCATTGTACACAGGGTCACTATGAGTCAGACACCAACTTAATGGCACCTAATAACAACAACAACTGAAAAAGTAAGTGATATTGCTTTTAAAAAAACAGGACAGAAGAAGTTTATTCTCTCAAACAGACCAGAATAAGAAGGGCTGATAATGTGCAGCAGTTGCCCTACATCAGGCACTATTGTGAATGCTTCTCATTTGTTGACTTAATTGTTCATGCAACCCTTTTACAAATGAGATAATGGAGACACGGAGATATTAGTTTTCCCAAGGTTTCCCAGACAGTGAATGGTGAAGCCAGCCTGATGCCTGGAGGCAAACCACCCTGGGGAAGACAAGCTCACTGTTCTTCTATAGAGTGGCTTTGTCTGATGTGTCATGGTCTCCACATGCCAAGCAGCAGTGTAGAGGAAGAGGAAATGAAGAGGGCGTGTGCCAGTATAGAGGACCCCACTCATCTGTGGCAGATATCCTCTAAGACCTCCAGTGGATTCCTAAAAGTACAAATAGTACTGAATGAACCCTTAACATACTACATTTTCTCCCAATACCTACCTACATACATACATTCTGACATAAAGTTTAAACTATAAATTGGGCACAAAAATTATCAACAACTAACAGTAAGTGAAACAATAATAACAGTATACTGGAATTAATCTTAAGCAAGGGTAGTCTCTCAGGATATCTTATTGTACTCTACTTCTTCTTTTGATGATTTGATAAACAGACACAGTCACTAAGTGATGATCAGGAGGGTCTTATATACAATGTGGATACAATAAGGCAGTGATAATTCACATTCTAGGCAAAACAATGGTAGATAATGTGATTTTCTGCCACTAATCAGAAAACTGCACAATTTACAATGTGAATTGTTTGCTTCTGACATTTTCCATTTAATATTTGTGTACTGCAATTGACTGCAAGTAAACTGTGGAGATTGATAAAGAACAGATAAAAAAGGGTACTGTACTTTTTTTATAAAACCACTTATATTTCCATTATGACTGTTCTGCTCACATGTCTCTTTCACAGGGCTCCAGCAAGTAAGCTGGAAATGTAGTCTGTACTCTGAGTCTCTGTGCTTAGGATATAGTAGTCCCCATGACAGGGAAGGAATAGAAAGAGGGTAGTAGATGAAAACTCATAGTTTCTTCTTAATCTCCCTTTATCATTTTATTTCAGAAACATTTTCAATAAAGTTTACACATATGTATCCATAATTTTTCTTGGTAATCTATCTGTAAAACTATTCTTTTTGTTTGGTCTTAAAGGAGATAATCCACTCATGAACCTGAAAATACTGATGATTCAAGGTTTGTGTACTCATTTAAGTTATTTTGTCAGTGTCTTTTTTATGGAAAAATTGATTTATGAGGGTCCAAACTCATAGATAAAACCTTGCTGAGAACTAAAAACCAAGAACTGCATGGGAGGCTGCCATTTCACATCTTTGTGAAAACTATCGTAAAGTATTCAAGCTGATAAAAACAAATCACTATAGAATGGGCAAGGTCTAAGATTTCCATGAAAATGACTCTGTTCAGATTGTCTTCAGTATTTCCATGGGAAATTCTGATTGTTTTCCTTCCATTCCCAAACGGCTAGCAGTTTGCAATAAATGTATTTGATGCATGTCCCCAGTAACTGCCTCCACAGCCTGTAAATTTTTAGGAGATTATAAATTTAAAAGAAAAAGAAATAAAATTTTTATTTGCCTTTTCTATATCTGTTTCAACTTTCACAATAGGGTACAGATAAAACTCCAAGTTATATGAAGACTTTACCATCCATTCACAAGATGCACGGTATAAAGGATTTCCAGAGAGGTATAAAGCAACAGGAGGACATAGAATGATAGCATAGACCACAAATAAATGTCACAATATTAAACATTATTCGTCTGAAGTTTTCCATCAGTGCGTGTTAATTTCCAGAATGGATTAAAAATAAAACCGAATAATATTTGCTTAGAAAAACACATATAATTGAAGTGATTCATAAAAAACTGGAGAAAAAGAAGGAATAAGATTTTATTTTCACTCAAAAAGGAAAATAAAGGTGACAATGTTATAGCCAAAAGGTTATTAAAATTATTAATAAAAATCATTATATTACAACAGAGAATATTCAAATATGAGGATGTGTGATCAGTAAACACAAAATAGCATGAAATCTGAATATGTGAGCAAATAATTTTACAGATGAGAACAAATGAACAGCAACATCATTACAAAAGTTTACTTGAGTATAAGGGGCAATTATTTTTCCAATCATACTGATGTTTTTCCTATGTACTAGACTTTTTTCCTGCCAAGCCATAGGAATTATCTTATTGGGTCTTTACAATAAATCTACTGGATATATACTAAATAAGAACAATGGGAGAAGAAATTATGCAATTAATAGTATTGAAATTAAGTTTTCTGAGAAGCTCTGTAGCTCAATAAGTCTTGTATCCAGTTTTAAAATATATACAGGTCAGATTATTTACAAAACTTGGCTACAGAACAATATATTCAAAGCATAGAAACTTTATTAAATTAGTATTTTATTTGTACATATTTATGGAATACAAAGGAGAAGGACCTGGCAGACCACTCCAGAAACAATTAACCATTGAAAATCCAATAAATAGCAGAGGAGCACTGTCACATACCGTATCAGAAAAGAAGCCAGCCTACAAGGCTTTCACAAAACTGAAGAAGAGTTTTCTCCTCAAAGTACAGTCAACCTTAATGGCAGGAATGGAGTAAAGCCCCTAGGACCTCCTCTTACTGATGTGGCATGACTCAAATTGAGAAGAAACATAGTATGTGCACCATTGGTCTCAAACATAAAAAGATGGTGTTCAGGACACAGTGTTGGGTAGTGTTTCATTCTATTGTACATAGGGTCACTATGAGTCAGATCTGACTCAACAGCACTCCAAAACAACAACATGGCATACAGAATGATAATTCAGTTCTTATAAAGTGTGTGCAATTAAAAATCAGGATAGTTAAAATTTCCATCTCCTTAAACATTAAAAAATTTTTATGACATGTAATGATAATTTTACACATGCATGACATAGAATATATATGTATGAGTATATATATATTAAATTACATACAGTATGTTGTTGTTGTTGTTGTTGTTGTTGTTGTTGTTAGGTGCCGTTGAGTCGGTATCTGACTCATAGTGACCCTCATAGGGTTTTCAATGGCTGACTATTTCAGGATTGCCTTGGGAGTGGATTGCCAGGCCCTTCTCCCATTTTTGTGGTGCTGGGAATTGAACTCGGCACCTCAGAGACTGTGGCGCAGCACTCTACCAACTGAGCTAAATCCCAGCCCACATACAGTACAGTAGGATTCATTATGGGATTTTCATAACAATTGCATCCTGAATTTGGCAATTGTTTTCTCTCTTTACTCCCTTTTTTTCTTCTTGTACCCCTCCTGATTTTTCCATTTCCATGTCCCTTCCCATAATTCCCTTCCCCACTTCTGATGGATCCCTTTGTATGTTTCAGTCTTAGATACAAGTGTGTGTGTGTGTGTGTGTGTGTGTGTGTGTGTGTGTGTGTGTGCGTGCATATATATTCCTTTAAGGTAGATCTGGACCTCGAATATGAGTGAAAACATGGTATTTCTTTTTTTGAATCTGGATTATTTTGCTTAAAATGATGATCTCCATTTCCATCTATTTTACTGCAAATTATGTAATTTAATTCCTCTTTACTGATGAATAATATTCCATTGTGTATATATACCACATTTTTCATCCAATCATTTGTTGATGGGCATTTTGGCTGATTTCATATCTTTGCAAATGTGAAGAGTGCTGCAATAAACATGGAAGTGCAGATATCTGTGGTACAATGACTTACCTCCTTTTGAGTATGTACCCAGGAGTAATGTAACTGGATCATATGGTAGTTCTATTTTAAGTTTTCTGAGGAACCTCTACACTGATTTCCATAATGACTGTACTAATGTACAGTCCCACCAGCAGTGTAAAAGGGCTCCTTCTCCCCCACACCTTTGCTAGCATTTGTTGTTGTTTTATTGATGCTAACCATTCTGACTGAGGTGAGATGAAATCTCAGTGTAGTTTTGATTTGCATTTCCCTGATGGCCAAGGATGTTGAACATATTTTTCATATATTTATTGGCCATTTGTATTTCCTCTTTTGAGATCTGTCTGTTCAGTTCCATTGCCCAATTGTTAACTGGAGTATTTATTACTTTAGTGTTTAATTTCTTGAATGTTTTATATTTACTGATATTAGTCCTCTGTCAGACATATAGGTAGCCAAGATTTTTCTCCCATTCTGTGGACTCTCCCTTTATTCTATTTGCTGTGAAAAAGCTTTTCAAATTTCATATAATCTCATTTATCAATTCTTGCTGCTATTTTCTGTGCTACTAGAGTCTTGTATGGGGCTGGGATTTAGCTCAGTTGGTAGAGTACTGCGCCACAGTCTCTGAGGTGCTGAGTTCAATTTCCAGCACTGCAAAAATGGGAGAAGGACCTGGCAATCCACTCCCAAGGCAATCCCGAAACAGTCAGCCATTGAAAACCCTATGAGGGTCACTTAGTCGGATACTGACTCGACAGTGCCTAAGAACAACAACAACAGAGTCTTGTAAAGGAAGTACTTGAGTATGCCTGTGTGTTGAAGTATGTTGCCTTCATTTGTTCCTAGTGTTCTCAAAGTTTCTGGCTCTACAATGAGGTCTCTGATCCATTTTGAACTCTTTGTTGAGAGATAAGGCTGAGAAGTATGAGTCAACTTTACTCCTCCTACATATGGTTCTCCAGTTTTCTCCCCACCATTTGTTGAAGAGACTATTCTCCACTATATGTTTTTGGTGTCTTTCTCAAAGATCAGGTGGCTATAGCTGTCTGAATGCATTTCTGTTTTCCTATTCTGTTCCATTGATCTTTATGGCTGCCTTTGTGCTGGCACCAAGCTGTTTTTGTTACTATGGACCTGTAGTGTAGTTTGAAGCTTGGTATTATGATACTTCCTGGATTGCTTTTTCTGCTTGTTCTGGCTATACAGAGTCTTTTATGCTTCTGTAAGAACTTTAGGATTTTTTTTCTATTTCTGTGAAGTATATCATTGGAATTTTGTTGGGAATTGCATTGAATCTGTAGATTACTTTTGGTAGTAAAGCCATTTTCATAATATTGATTCTTCTGATCCATGAACAAGAGAGGTCTCTCCATCTTCTAATGTCTTCTTCAATTTCTTTCTTTAATGTTTTCATGTTTTCATTGTAGAGGTCTTTAAGTTCCTTGCTTAGGTTGTTGTTGTTAGGTGCTGTCGAGTTGGGTTCTGACACATAGCCACCCTCATATGGTTTTCAGTGGCTGATTGTTTCAGGATTACTTCAGGAGTGGATTGTCAAGTCCTTCTCCTGTTTTTGTGGTGCTGGGGATGGAACCTGAATCGCCAGAGAGTGTGGAACAGCACTCTATTAACTGAGCCAAACCTTAGTCCTTTGGTTAGACTGTTGTTGTTAGGTCCTGTCAAGTTGGCATCTGATTCATAGCAACCCTATGTTCAACAGGTGAAACACTATTGTCAGCTTCTCTGCTATTCATAGGGTTTTCAATGGCAGATTCTTTTTTAGGAGGGGGCTACTACACCCTTCTCCCAATCCTAAAACACCTGGTATTCCCAGGAATTCTCCCATCCAAGTACTAACCAAGTTCAACCCTGCTTAGCTTCCAAGATCTGATGGGATTGAATGCCACAGTGGTACAACTACATTAGTTAGATTAGTTTCTAGATATTTATTTATTTATTTATTGATTGATTGATTGATTTACGGTACCAGGGGTTGAACCCAGGGCCTCAAGCCTGCATGCTTTGCAAGTGCTGGACCACTGAGCTGCACCCACAGCCCATTTTTTTACTTTTTTGAGACAGGGTCTTGCTAAGTTATGTAGACTGCCTCTGGTCTAGAACTTGTGATCCCCCTGCCTTCACCTCCTGAGCCGCTGGGATTATAGGCATGCGCCATTGCACCTGGCTTGATATTTAATGTTTCTGAGGGAAGTATATTGTGAATGAGATTGTTGGTTTGATTTCTTTTTCTTCCTGTTCATTATTAGTGCACAGAAATGCTACTAATTTTTGAATGTTTATTTTGTAGCCTGCTACTTTACTGAAGGAGCTAATTAGAGCGAAGTGTTTCTAGTGGAGTGTTTATGGTCCTCATACCTGTTAGCAGTCATTCCCCATTTCTTCTCTACACACATCTTCCTACTCAATACAATCACCTATTATATTCCTTATGGATTTACCTGCTGCAGGCATTTTAAATAAGTGGAATCACACAATATGTGGCTTTTTGTGACTGGGTTGTTTTATTTATTTATTAATGTTTTCAGCATTCATACACACTGTAGCATAGAACAGTATTTGATTTCTTTTTGCAGCCATAAAATATTACATTCCATGGCTATCCTACATTTGTTTATCCATTCATCAGTTAATAAACATTTAAGTTGTTTCAACTCTTTGACCACTATGAATCGTGATGGTCTGGACCTGCATGCTCCAGGCTTTGTGTGGACGTATGCTTTCATTTATGTTGGTTTTATAACTAAGAGTTGAATTGTTGGATCATATGGCAAAACCTTAAGGAACTGACAAACTGTTGTCCAAAGAAGTTGAATCACTTTGCCCCTTTTCAACCACATAACCTTATATTTTAATATCATAAGTAAAAAATAATTTTTTTCTGTCCTAATAAAAATAAATTTATTAGGTGAGCCCAACAGTGTACACTTGTAATCCCAGCAACTCAGGAAGTGGAGCCAGGAGGATAACAGTTTGTGGCTAAAGCCAGCCTACATAACTTAGTGAGACCCTGATGCAAAATAAAAAATAAAAAATTGTTTAGAGTGCAGCCCAATGGTAGAGCACTTGCACCTGACTCGTGGACACCTAACAACAACAATAGTGGGAGTTTAGAAGTAAGAGGTATGATGTACTTAGAAGAGTTCTTAATTTATGAAAAGTAGCTAATAAAGGCTCATTATTCTTGTTGGGAAAAATGAATTATTTACTTTATGCTCAAATATAAAGAGCCTTGTTTGTGTTTTAAGGTATAATTTAATCTTCTTTGGTTCCAAAACAATTGTGACTAGATTCCCATACAGAGAACACAATAAAACCTGTGTTATCTGCTTTATTCCTGGTGCAACTTGACTAGGAATTGGGGCCTCTCTAGACTTTCTCCTATTTACTCTTCTGACAGGCTTCTGGGCATTGCCTATAGAGAGAGCTGACACCTTCCCAAACAGCATTGCACAGCAGCTTGGGGGTGGGGGCCTCAAATTTGCTACCACCAGTGCAAAGGAGAGCTAGAACCCTCCAGGCCTGATGTTCACACATTCCAACCATCCAGCCAGATAATCATTGCTCCTCTTCTGCAGAAGAATAACAGAGAGAAGAGAACGGTGCAGAATTCTGCATGTTTTTCAGAGAAGGATGGAATCTTGGTGGCCATTCCTCTTATATGCTTTGATGTAGAAATAGGATACAAGGAAAAGAAGGTGTATCTACTGGGATGCTTTTGGCAGTAAGGAATAGATATCTAAACACAAATGAACTTCATCATTATGGAAACATACATTCAAATGAAAAAGAACAAATAGAGAGTGAACTTTGAGTTTGCAAGGTCCAGCTATGAATGTCATTGAGTTCAGCATGACATTGGCATGCCTGCCAGTTGCCAGATGTGCTGAATTTCCCCATATATGACTTGTAGAAGGGAGGAAACTTGACTTTAGCTCATAGTAGCTGTTGGGGATTTTTAAAATCTACCCCATAGCTAAGGTCCCTCAGGTTAGCCTGAGGGACTGACCCCTAGTTGACCCCAGGGCCACATCTTGCTCACTCACACCTACCCCTCCCATTGAGTGAGCAAAGATGGCACCTGACCGGCTTGGCCTGCCTCAACTACCTTAATCCTGATGGGCTACCCTTGGCATTTTCTTTAGATAACTGTCTCTACCTGGCAGGTATGACAGTTTACCTGATGTCCCTGTCAGGTGTGTGCCCTGATTGGCTAATCCCAGCATGTGACCCCCCTCCTGGACCCTATATAAGTAGGGTTCCCAGAGCCCCTTCACTCTACCACTTCTCATTGTCCCTCAACTGCTACCTGGATCCCATCAACTCGACCAGTGCTCCCTACTCCAGCAGACTGTTCAAGCAAGCTCACACGTCAAGACCAGGGGCCCTGAAGTGCTGAAGGCTACAATCAAGCCACGAAGAGCCTCCCAATTCCTCCCATCCCTGGGAAGGAGGGAAGCAGAGAAGGTGAGCTGCAAGAGTCAAGACCAACTGACCTCCAGCCCAGCGGAACACCGGCTGCTGTAGCTGTGCCTCTAAGGCTGAGCTGTTCCAAGCACTCAGCCTATAGCATTCCATGCTGCAGGCTCAGAGCCAGCACTTATAGCACTTGCTTAGGGATTGCTTGCTTGTTGTATCCCACTTGGGGAGCACCCAATAAACCTTCCTTTCCTGTTTTCCTGTTGAAGGTCTCCCGAGGTCCTTCATTGGTGCCGCCGGCCATAACACCAACCCAGTCCAGTGGGTCCCCAATACCCACGTGGTGTCAGGGCAAGGCTCTGACCTCTGCCAGGCCTGAGCTGAACCCCAACATCTTGGCGCCCAATGTGGGGCTCCTTATCCATTTTTAGGAGCACCCAAAATTTTTTCGGGCCTCCTAGCCCTTATCTAGGAACTCCCGAGTTCCCTGAAGAGCTCCAAGGGCTCCCGAGACCCCTAGATTCCCTGAGACCTAGTACAACGAATCGGGGATATTCACCAGATGGGAGTACATTGGGCCCATCCACTGCAACCGGGAATTGGTAAAGCTGTTGTTCCCTCAGGGCAACGAAGATCTGTGTCTGTTGCATCTCAGTGTCTCCCCATCCCAGCTTGCTAATCTATGCGTCAGGACGTGTAAGGGTAATTAACATCTTCTCCTATCGATACCATCACCCTCCTTGTCTGGGTTTCGTTGTGTATTTGTCAAATAAGGAAGGGAGCGCCCCCCTTCACCTACACTATGCACATCTCACTTTTCTGTCCCTAGGGTAGGATCCTTAAGTTTAGGGCCCTCCATTGGGGAAAAACCCTTACCCTCATTTTTTATTAATTTCCCCTATGGCAAAGTCCCACAGAAGCAAAGACTTCCACTTGGTGGCAAGACCGTAAGGCAAGGTCCCCTGACAAGACCATAGGGCAGTCCCACAGAAGCAAAAACTTCTGTTTGGGGATAAGACCTATGGCAGGGTCCCACGGAAGAAAAAGCTTCCATTCTCGGACAGACAGGAAAAAGGAGCTAGCTCAAAAGGATCCCACGGAAGCCATAGAGCTCCCATTCCAGGACAGAAAAGGGGTCCCACGTAGGCTTCACTGCCTCCGTTTGGGGACCAGACACAAACCAGGATCCTGTGACATAAACTAAATTGTAAAACGGGGTTTCTAAAGACAATTAGACCATAGGAGTCTAGAGGGAGGTAACGAAGGTAACTAACCCCGCCCAGAGACGGAGCCCTTGACATCTCGGCCTACTGGCACTTTAAAGGTGATCAAGCCGCTCTGGTGCGGAGTTAGTTCATCTTCACCTCTGACTTACTAAAGCTAATAAGATAAACGCCAAAAGACCTAGGCACGACTTTTTGGACCTAGATTTTGGCTAATGGATAACAGGTTTGGTAGAAAAGCTCAGGACAGATAAATGGACCCTGATAATTTTTTAATGGTTAACGGGTAATGAATTAGTTTAATGGACACAAGGACTTTGGTAACCAAACAAGTTAAAGATGGGGTACAAACTAGCTTGCTGCTGCAAAAGCACCAAGGAGGTTGACCCAAAGATAGAATCCCTACAACAGATCTTGTTAATCAGGACTAAGGACATCCCTACCCAGGACATTTCCCATTTCTGGGCAAGGCTTTACCCGGAAATAAAGACAAATGTCCTGGAAAACCCCGAGACCTGGGTAGCCTTTGGCTACACGGTTGTGGTGAATAACAGGGTAAGAAAAAAGACAATGAAGCCCTATTTTAACAACATTTATTCTGAGCTACAAAAGGGACCTTTGAAACCATCACTAGGGGAAGGCCAATGACCTAGGTCTGTTGCGCTGTCAAGATAGGTGCTTTCGTTGAGGCCTGGGCCCAGAGAGGAGGGATTTCTGTTGGAAGTTGGACCTCAGAGGGAGGGACGGTTAATGGAAGCTGGACTCTGGGCATTAATAGAAAGGCCGTTGCCCCTACTGGAAATGTGTCACCCAGAAGTCAGACCCTGAAGGGAGGGGCTTCCGTTGGAAGCCGGACCCAGAGGGGAGGGACTTCCCCCGGAAATTAACTCATCACAGGGACTATACCCGAAACTGTCCTGTCATGGGATAGGATGGGGTTTACATCCAGTTATTAGCCTCCCACCTGACTATCAGGGGCCAAGCCCCTTAGCCCCCATCCTGGACCCAATTAAATACCTGGCCTACCCACTTAATCTTGTCCCCATTCCGGAGAGGCCTCTCATATGGCACCCGTATGAGAGTAAAGACCTTAAGGATCTCCAGACTGCCATACGGGAGGATGGCCCCCATTCTTCATGGACACGGGTCCTCCTTAATACACGGGAAACTAAAATCTATACATTGCAGGATTGGAAGGACATAATAAGAGTGGTCCTTCCAGGCCCAATGACCATGCAGTCTCTCAGAAGCCCCTGGCAAGGTTTTCTTCATACCAGCCCCAGATTGCTTAGGCTTATTTACCCTGCATAAGTATGAGGAGTGGAGTTTAGACTAACCATTTACCATGCAGCAGATGTTAAGAAGGTAGCACATTGACACAGGAGATATAATTCCCAAACCGGAAGCTCATTTTGCTGGATTCAGGAACACCAGGCTTGTCTCCTTGGCATTAGCTGGCTGTGTGCAACTCAGCATCGACTAGGTGTCCATCTAGATATTCTAGAGTTCAGACAGAAGCTAAAATCAGATGTTTCTTTGAGTCTTTATTAGAAAGAAAATATTATCTTCATATATCAAAGCAATTAAATATATATTGTCACTTAGAGCTATATAATATACCATCTACTTGGTTTATAGCAAGTAAGGGTGTATTTTCTGAGGGAACTTTATTTTCTACCTTTTGATATCTATATAACTTTGATTCCATTTCAGCAGTGCTTGGTGTGATATTTTTTAATCCAAAGTTCTTTTTTCCCCCAGAAAAGGAAAATTTTCAGACATGGAGCAATACTGAGTAGTCTGTGTAAGAGTGAAGTTCAAGTGATTCTGAAGCATAGGGCTTGGAATTTGTTCACATAGGCTCAGAAGCAAGACACAGATTTTATGGGATGTACTCAGTTTTTTCTAAGTAGTTTCTTAAGGAATAAAAGGTTATATTTTAAACACACAATTTCAAAATAATTTACCAAATGACTTTGATTTTCCCTTTCTGAATTTGGGTTATTTATCAAAAAAAACCCATGTAATTTTCAGGAATGTTATTTAAAAATCACTGAGAACTATAATCTCCAAAATCTAAGTAATTTTTGAGTCAATTAAAGTAAAAGTCATTCTGGATGAACTTCCACTGCAGCTGCTTCTAAAATTTACATTATTTCATGGGAAATCTAAAAGGAAGTAAAATGTTACCTTTCCATCACACCTAGAAAGACTTTGTAGGGCTCTCTATGGATCCTGAAGTAAGACTTAAGGACACAGTACATCCAAAATGCTTACTTTCCTAAACTTCTGTCTTGCTACTAAGGTGTACTGGTTTAGATGCTGTACCTCTCCTTTGTGCCAAGAGAAAATGGGCATGCGAGTCTGACCAGCTGATGGACTGTCCTGTACGTAATTGAAGACAACACCTAAGGATAAAAGGAGCCCATACAACCTGATGTGGCCTGCTGTGGCTGGTATACACTTGGAGTGCTGGATTATGGTTGTCACAGAAGATATCTTCCTACTGGGATAATCAAAAAAACATAGTTCCCGATAGCACCAGCAACTATTGTTTTCAGCATTCTTAAATTCTTCCCATTTTCTATGAAGAACTCCTATTGTATATTGTGGTTTGGATCTTAAATGTCCCCGCAAAGTTCATGTGAGGACTTTAGGAAGTGATTGGATCACAAGAGCTCTGACTTCATGAGTGGCTCAATCTATTTATGAATCCATAGCTTGATGGGCTTGAAGGAGAGGATTTTAATATTCCTTATAAAGGGGGTTCTCTGTCTTTGCTTCCTGGCCACCATGTGAGCAGGTTTCCTCTGCCTTTCCTCTGTCTTTCCTCTGCATTCTTCCACTAAGATATTCTGCATTACCATAGGACCAAAGGCAATAAGGCCAAGAGACCATGGATTGAAGCCTCTGAAACTGTTGGGGATTTTTAAAATTATATCTATCAACTAGGGTTCCTCATGACAGCCTGAGGGGCTGACTCCTAGTTGAACCCAGGGCTCATCTCACTCACTCATACCAGCCCCTCCCATCGAGTGAGCTAAGATGGTGCCTGGCCAGTCTGACCTACCCTAACCACCCTAAATTTGATTGGCTCCCCTCAGCATTTTCAGGTAATAACTGTTCGCACCTGGCAGGTATGTCAGTTTACCCACTGTACCCGTCAGGGGTGTGCCCTGATTGGCTGAATCCCAACATGTGACCCCTCCAGGGCCCTATAAAAGTAGGGCTCCTGGACCCCCTTCACCCTGACCTCTCTGACCATCCCTCAACTGCTACCTGAACCCCATCACCTGGACCAGTGCTCCCTACTTCAGCAAGACCTTCTAGCAAGCCAGCGGGATCAAGCCCAGGGGCCCCGAAGAGCTGAAGGATTCTAGCAAGCCACGAAGACCCTCCCAATTCCTCCCATCTTTGGGAAGAAGGGAGGTAAAGAAGGCGAGCTGCGAGAGTCAAGACCAACTGACCTCCACGGAACACCAGCGGCTGTGGCTGTGCCTTTAAGGCTGAGCTGTACCAGCACTTAGCCTGCAGCATTCCATGCTTAAAGGGCATAGAGTTCTGCTCTATAGGGGCTGCTTGCTCCTTGCTCTCCATCAGGGGAGCACCCAATAAATCTTACCTACCCCTTTTTACCATCAGAAGGTCTCCCGAAGTCCTTCTTTACGCCATTGGCCAATTGTTATGTTGAGGGTTTGGCCCTAATCTTAGCCGGGCTAGAGCTAAAACCCCAACATGAAACCATGAGCCAAACAAATTTTCCTCCTGTTAAGTTGGGTATCTAGGGTGCTTTGTCACAGTAACAGAAAGATGACCAACACAGTGGCCAGTCTTGCTAATACTGAAATCCAGGGGAGAAATGGATCCAACCACTAACATTTCTCTGCCACAAATTATTAGCCACCAGTGAATGTTTTTTAAAAATCTAATAAAGCTGATAGTTACCAGTTTTATTGAATTATTTTATTTATGTAGAAATGCCTGCAGCCATACCACCCTGGTGTCTGATCCTGTCTGATCTCTGAAGGTAATCAGGATCAGGCTTGGTTAGTCCTTGAATTGGAATACCGGGTGCTATAAGCTTGGGAGAAGGACTCAGCAATCCATTCTCAAAACAGCCACTGAAAACCCTATGAATAGCAGAGAAGCACTGACATATTGTCAGACATGCACAGTGCCAGGGAATGTTTCATTCTGTTGTACATTGGGTCGCTGTGAGTTGGATCCAACTCGATGGTACCTTATAATAGCAGCAATATAAATATACTTATGTAGAATGGTTATGTAAAAATACTAGTTTACTCTTAAGTTTTGCAGTTGTTGTTGTTAGGTGCCTTTGGGTTGGTGTCCGACTCTTAGCGGCCCTACTTAGAACAGATGAAACACTATTGCCAAGTCCTTCTCCCAAGCCTATAGCATCTGGTTTTCCCAGGCATTCTTTCATCCAAGTACTAACCAAATCTGACCCTGCTTAGCTTCTGAGATCTGATGCCACAGTGGTATGACTGCAGGCAGTATAGTGTTGCCTAGGCTGTCCTCAAACTTGTGATCTTCCTGTCTCATCCTTCACAGCTTGTTGATTACTGGCATATACCACCATGACCGGCTCTTAAGTTTTACATAATATTACATTAGTAATGTTAAAAAACAAATGAAACAAAAAGTTAGATATTCTCAAGAGTTCTGGGCATAATGTGGTAATTTTTTCATGGCCTTTTCCTTACAAAAAACTCGTGGTGAAGTTTCAAGTGCTATTAGAGCCTGTTTGTTTACTTTAAAATCTCCATGCATGGAATTCTTCTGTCAATGATTGTTTTCACTTGTGAGTGTGCTCAGGTCTTAGATACATGTTAAGTTGTTACTGAACTCAAGTTCTTGTACAAAGTCTTTTCAAAGCCTATCCTAGAACAAGCCATTTCTCTTTTTGAAAGGAGAAGGCTGGAATGGATGGCAATGAAAGTAATGCCCCAACGAAAGACCAGGTGATATCATGATCTACCTACATTTACCTATATTTTTCTCATACATGAAATTTAAAAAAGTATCCTCCCCATAAACATCACACATATCTGCACTTGTTTATATTTTGCACCTCATGTCTCCCTACCTTGTGCTCTTATTTCACATAGTCACCACACAATGTTGACTTTTTCACATGGGTTTATTTTCCTTAGGAGACTGTATAATAGCACATTGTGGTTAATGTAGTATTTATGGGAATAAATGGTGTCTCATGAAAGTTTTATCATTATACCCTTTTGTCATAGAGAAAATGAATCATCATTCTGTATGAAACATCCCAGAATGCAGCTTGCTATTACTCATGGCTTAATAACTATCATATTCAGATCAATAGCAAATATTGCTGCCAAGTATTTTGTATCTGGCAGGTACTGGCTAAGCAGTTCTATCACTTTCTCATTTAAGCCTGACAACAACCCTCCTAGCGAAGTGCTATTATATCCCAGTTTTACAAATGAGAAAATCATGGGATGAAATATTCAAATTTGTACAAAACGTTACATGGCTATGAAGTGGCAGGGTTGAGATTTGAACTCAAGATTGTCTGCTTCTTGCATCTGAGTGTCTAACTCCTTTGCTACACTATCCCAAGCCTGGGCCTGCCCACTCTTCTGGGAGTAAAGGCATTGTTGCACATTTGCTCATTGTGCGGATCATTATCCCAATAATTCTCCGAACAGCACCAAGAGGCAGGTGTGATCGTTGCTCCCATTGTGTAAATGACGTGACTGATGGTGACAGAAAAAGTGCTTGGTCTCAAAGTGCACATTTGGGACAGAAAATAGTAAAATGGACTTGGACAACTCTGAGTTTCAGCTAAGACACCAAAACGGAAAACCATCTGTGCAGAAGTTGCAAAGACACTGCCCCTGAACGGGTCTGCTTAGATTAGCCCACTCTTCTGAGATCTATAAGGAAGGGGAGGAGCTTGCAAATGGGAAATTCCAAAGGTGATGCTGTAGGGTGGGGTGTTTCTTCCTTTCCTCTTCCCAGGACAGATGAAGGATGCATTATTATACTGGCATGCCTGACTAAATTGTAAATCAAGTGATGGAGTCTTCTTAAAACCATTTGGATCACTCAACATTTGTAGCAAGTGACAAAGGGATTGGTATCTTAATCATTCCAAATGAGTAACAGAATAACACCGGAAAGGGGAAGCTGTCAGGGTACACAGCAAGGGGAGGGGGCTCCATTGAGAATGTTTGTGCAAATTTTGAGTAATTTCCAAAATGTGTCCTTCCCTTGGGCAGAGTTGTTGGCAAAATTTATTTCCTTTCAGGTGTAGGGCTGATTGCCCCAGCTTCATGCTGCCTGTCATCTGGAAATCACCTTAATTTCCACAGAGCGTGAGCCTCCCAAATTGACTACTTACTTCTTTAAAATCAGCGGAAAGAAAAGTCCAACGAGCAAGTCCACAAGTGAGTCAAAGTCGGGCACCATGGCACACACCTGTAATCCCAGGGACTCAGGAGGCGGAGGCAGGAAGATTGTGATCTCGAGACCAGAGGCAGCCTGCACAGCTTAGCAAGACCCTGTCTCAAAACCAAGAGTAAAAGAGGGGGCCAAGGGTGCAGCTCAGTGCTACATCAGTTGTTTAGCATGCACGAGGCCCTGACTTCAACCCCCTGCACTGCCCCTCCCAAAAGTCCTCCATAAGGTAAGGTAGTTACAGAGGACAGAAGTGGCATCTGTCACCCTTGCATTTATTCTGTTGGTAAAAAGACAAGTCACAGGTCATGTCCCCACTCAAGAGGATGGGCTTATTCACGTGAAGGTGTGAATACCAGAAATGGGATGATTGAGGCCACTTTTGGGTCTAACTCATGGCCCTTCAATTTAGAGATCTGCTTTGTCAATTCTTTAAGCCAGTGGGGAATGGGCAGAAGTATCAGAGAGCTAGCTGTAAACAGTGTTATAGAGCGGCTTCTCCTGTGTTACTTTCCTGCTTCTGTGCATGTCATTATGAAAATACACCCAGAGTAGCCACTTTTCCAAGGAAAATTAGAGATTTTATGGAATAAGCTCAGGTATAAACTATTTCTTGAAACCAAGCACAGCCTAGGTAAGCCAACTTTCACTTGATCCACAGGCCTAAAAGTAGTCATAAGTATGTAATCATTGCCTTAGGTTGCTAACTTTGGAACAGTTTGTTATGTAGCGTTATTTTAGCAATGCTAACTGCTCAACACCTGAATGTAAACCGAAATGTCCTGGGAACTGCCTGGGATTTCACATTGGAGGGTGGAATAAGTCTTCACAGAAGACTTGATGAGGTTGTTTTTGTTAGGTGCTGTGGAGTTGGTATCTGACTCATACCGACCCTCATAGAGTTTTCAATGGCTGACTTTTTCGGGATTGCCTTGGGAGTGGGTTGCCAGGCCCTTCTCCCATTTTTGCGGTGCTGGGAATTGAACTCAGGACCCCAGAGACTGCAGCGCAGGGCTCTACCAACTGAGCTAAATCTCAACCCCCCTTGATGAGGTAGCGATGAGAATATGTAAAATGGATTTCTAACTGACTATTGGTAGAGCACCGCTCTGTGGTCTCTGAGGTCACGGGTTCGATTCCCAGCACTGCAAAAGTGGGAGAAAGGTGCAGCAATCCACTCCCGAGGCAATCCCGAAACAATCAGCCATTGAAAACTCTATGAGGGTCGCTATGAGTCAGATATGACTGGACAGCACCTAAAAAAAACAAATGAATTTCAATATTGATTAGCAAAGTTGGGACTTAAAGCCATTTCCTATGATACCAACTCTGCTATTTTTGCTAAAATGTGCTATCTTCCATATATCAATAACAAATAACAGGGGTATTTGAGCCCCATAGCTATTTCATGATGGTGCATACACTACTTCTCTTTACATATTTATGTACATGTGTGTGTTGAATTTATTTAATATCTTCTTTCCTTCCTTTCATCTTCCATCTCCCTCCCTCCTTCCCTCCCTCCCTCCCTCCTCCCTCCCTTCCTTCTTTCCTTCTTTCTGCCTTCTCTCCCTTCCTTCCTTCCTTTCCTCTCCCCCTCCCTCCCTCCCTCCCTCCCTCCCTTCCTTCCTTCCTTCCTTCCTTCCTTCCTTAGTGTCAGTGATAAAACAACATATTGAAAAGAAAAACAGAATGGACCTTGGTGCGAGAAAGACTTAGGCGGACATTGCATACTATCTTATTCCATTTCTTTTTTTGTAGTTGGTTGATAATAGCATTTCCTTCCCCCATCATGGTGGAGCTAAAGTATGAAAGCATGGGAAGTATATCACAGTAATAGATAACTAAGTGAAGTCCTAAATGAGCTGGTTTCTTTCCTCTGTGCCTCCTTTCTTTTGAATCTACTTTTGTTCCAGGAAGGAAGGACTTAATCAGCTAGTCCCAAGAATTCTGAAAAGATTTTGCTTGTGGAGTCAATTTACATACATCTAAAAATAAACGTGGCTCCGTGGTAAGGGGGAGAGGAAATTTCTTCTCTTTTCCCTTTTCACTGCATTTTGGGGAGCAGATTCTGCTTGCTTTGGACAATGCAGCGGCCATGATTCTCTGGGGAGAATCTGCTGGGGAGTCCTAAAATATCAAGCAGCACCCAAACGTTTGTCTGAGAGCTTAGGTGGGGGCTGAGAAAACAGGCACCTTGAATGTGTTTTGGCATTGGGGTGGAGGGGGCTGGGAACCTCCCTTCCCACTTGTAGAGTCGCTGCCAACACCTTGCAGCTTCTGATTCTTATCAGACCTAAACCCGGACCCTGAGTGGAAGGGAGCAACGTGGGGTGTTTGTACAGCTGAAAACAAGATGGAAACCCCCAGGCCCCCTCTCACACCCCATTAGGCCCTGGAGTCCATGGAGTGTTGCACTCAACACACAAACACTCTGCTTGGGGAAGCCGCTGTGAGGGTGTGAGAGGGTGGGGCCCAGGGAGATGAACAATGACATCTCTGTGCGGAGGCAGGCGTCCCCACCCTGCAGCCCCTTGGCCTGGGAGCCATTAATCACTGCTCCCACCTTGGGCGTTTCAGTAAACCCAAAGGTCTCTTGAGGTTGATAGTGGGACAACAGGTAAGGAGACACCAATCAGAAAATAAACACTCTGGGCCACAGTTTCAAAATCACTATTTCCTTCTCCAGAGTGGCGGAGTGGGAAAAAAGTGGAGTTTAAACAATGCAGGGTTCCAGCAGAGCTGGAGGTGGCATTGTAGGCAGCTGATAATGTTCTCTGGATGTTCTACAACCCTACACCTTGCCCCACATTGCTCTCTATTCCCAGAGTATTCTCCAGGCACACACTTTTTGTGGGGCTCACACTTGCTCATCTTTCTAGCAGAGATCCCAAGCTCTCTCTTCAAAGAAGTCTTTTCGCCTCTTGTTTTATGTTGTTATCTTCTCCCTCCTCTGTGTCCCAACTGCATGCCATAAGCAGACTTTTATTAAAGTACTTTTCACGGTGTATTGCCATTTGTATGTATACATTTTTTCTCAGCTTCTATGTAGGCAAGTATACATTTCAATTTTGTGAGGTGACATAGGCTGACAGTCATGGCTTCTTCATTTCCTGTCTTAATACCTGTATTTGTAGGTATTTGTTTGCTGCTGTTGCAGGCTAATTGTGTTTCTCAAGAAGATATGTTGTAATCATTACTCCTAGTATGTATGAATGTAATTTTACTTGGAAATAAGATCTTAGACAATGTACCCCAATTAACATGAGATTATACTGGATTAGAATGAGCCTCAAGTCCAATGACTGGTACTACAGTTTTTTTTTTTTTTTTCTGGCAGTGTTGGGGATCAAACCCAGGATACTGCATATGCTAAGCAAATGCTCTACCACTGGGGTACACACCCAGACTATAATTTGTATCTCAAATGTCTCCCAAAGGTCCGTGTTTTTAAAGGTTTGGACCCCAGAGAGGCACTATTGAGAGATGGTGGAACCTTTGAAAAGTGAGGCCTAATGGAGGGTCTGGGACATGCCCCTGAGGGAAATCTTGGGACCATGACCTCCTCCTCACTTTTTTTCTTGTGTCCTAGCCATGAGGTGAGTAGGTTTGCTCTGCCACATTCTCCTGCTAAGATGTGCTGTCTCACTTCTGTCCCAAAACAGAGGGGGCAATTAATCACAGACTGGAAATATTAAAACTGTGAGCCCAAATAACCTTTTCTCCTTTCGAGCTATCACAGGTATTTGTGATAGTGAGAGAAGAATGACTAACACAGTAGGTGAATGAAGGTGTGAGATGGAACCTATGAAATATTTGTTGATTTTGCTTTTTATATAGTAACAGTGGAGGCTTGAGGATGCCAAAGGGATGTTCCTTATGTTTGTGAAGAGTTCAGTAAGTCCACACTTCTGGCAGAGTACCAGAAGGGAGAAGAAAGCTTAACCTTGAGTGATACAATCTGATGTGGATCCACTCATTTACATCCTCAGGGGTTGGCCCAGGAAGTGAAAAAGATACTAAGTAAATTGAAGGTAATAAGGAGGTCAAGACACTTTTTCCCCAGGACCTCTATATGGCCCATCTTATAGTTCACAGTTGAAATTGTAGTCCAAAAGTGTGACTTTCTCTGACATAATGTATCATGGGGGTCCATCTAGCCTTTCTATCCATTTGAGGGTTCAGAGAAACAGAGTCCTCACCCCTCAGCACTTATGATCCATGGAAAATCTTACATAATCTGACAACATGGGGAGGCTGAAGAGATGCTCTGAGCTACCTTCGGTGCCTGGGAAGATGCTTGCTGTGTGGAGAATATGTGAGAGTCTGTCACTACACCACTCTGGAAGAATAATTTGATTCTGTGATAAAGGACATTGTTAAAAGCTCACGCTGTGAGGCCTTAGCCAGCAGATCCTGGGTAGAGTCCAGTTTCGCAGGGCCATATTGGCCAGGGCTCCCAAGAAGAATGGCCTAAATTCAAAGAATACAAGTCCCCAAGTTTACTGGTTACAGACTATAGCATAGGAAAAGCAAGATTTAGTGACTAAGAAGGTCAAGATATTTTCTCAGAGACCAGCTAGTGTGAACCAAAGGACTGGTATAGTGTATAGTCTAGGAGAATTCCTCACCTCCCATCCCACACGCACACCTGATGGTCTTCTGCTGGCTTCCTTCCTTCCTAATCTTTTCATGAGGACATGCATAGGGGGCAGGTATTTGAGAGAGGGAGCACTTTTATATTCATGGAACTGGAATGACATAAAAGAGATTGTTTAAGTTAGATGACACTTAGGGTAACACCGAAAAAGACTAAAAAGTATAGCTCAGAAATTACAAGAGCTTAGGAGGAATACTCAATTAGTTATAGTATTTAATTGTTGTTGTTGTTAGGTGCCGTTGAGTTGGTATCCGACTCATAGTGACCCTCATAGGGTTTTCAATGGCTGACTGTTTCGGGATTGCCTTGGGAGTGGATTGCCAGGCCCTTCTCCCATAGTATTTAATAGTGAAGTCCAAAACACTGTATGAGCCTTCAAGGACTGGGTGGATCTACTCCTTTCCCATCCTTAGCATCTCTCTCCCTTGAATCCCAACTCTTTTTTTTTATTGGAAATTTTTAATGTATACCTTAATGTGATTCATTCTGACATGCTTTTCATTGTGACATTTCCATATATGCATTTCGTTTTACATTACACAGATAAGTTCCCCCTTACCCTCTTGTGCACTTCCTCCCCCTATCCCAACCCGCCCCCCCCATCAAAGACTTCTCCAATTGCTTGTCTTTTTATGGTAATATTTTTCTATATATCCTTGGGTTCCAATTATGTTTAAGATCAAAACTTTCTCTGTAGTGAACTTTCTTTTTACATTGTCAGTACTATTACATGAATTTTCTGGTCCATCTATAATAATACCACTCTTTGGTATTATTGGTGTTATTATAATTATTTCCAGGACTATTAAAGTGGGCTGTTCACCCTGAGGTCACCTCCTCCCCAATTCATAATTCCTCCTTTTTCCTCCTCTCCCCCTGCTCCTCTCCCTTTTGCTAGATCTCTCCCTCCTTCTTTTGCGTTACCCAAATTGTCCCTTCTCTGCTAGGTCGATGTTAGCTTTTCTTTTATTATTATGTTCCGACATCTGCATAGGATTTTTTCCTCTTGTAACTCTTCAAACCATTATCTTCCTTTAGCAGTTTGAATAGCCATCATCAGCCACCACCGACCATGGACATTTGTAGTGAGCATCCCTTCTTCTTCCTTCTAGGGCTCCCCGCCAAATATGACCTACTAACCTCAAGGTTTCAACTTGCTTCCTCCCTGTGCCCTTTGTGTAAATACGCTTGATTTCCCACATGGTTATCTGCATGCTTGGTTATGGGGCATAACTGTAGGCAGAAATAGGCACGGTGATATCTTCATGGACTTTGGGACTTATTTGTGTGATCATCTGTGTACTGTCTGTATGGTCTTCTAGATTTCAGTACTATAAGAATAGGGATCAAGGATAATATCTATTTACTTTTTTTCATTGTAATATTTCCATGCAATTGCTTTAGAAACTAGCCACCTGAATCATAATTTCACTCACCCCTATGTCTATTACAAGCTGTTCTTCCTGCCTAGAACTTTTTTTTTCTTCTTCTTCACTGGTCATTGGTTGTTTGTATAATCTCAGGGTCCTCTCAGAAGCATCAGATCATGTTGTCATATACAAAACAGAGGACTCAGATTCCTCCTCCCTGCTCTGCAATTCCCCTATGGGGGAGATTTGACTAACTTCTGCATTACTGAGTGAATTCTGAAGGTTGACTGGAATTTGAAGGGGTGTGGAAGAAGAAGAGGTGTGGCTGGAAAAGCTGAAAGCAGGGATTATTTGAAAAGCATGTGAGATATTTGGGATAATAGGACAAAGGTGGAGAATTTAGAAGAAATTTTCTAAAACTTATCCTATATAAATGTGGTATGCTATGAGTTGTTTGTGGGTCCCTCCCAATTTACATGCTGAAGCGCTAACTCCCAATGTGATGGTATTAGGAGCGTGATGTGGTGATTGATTTTGTGTGTCAACTTTCCTGGGCTGTGAGATGCCCTACAGAACACTGGTAAAACATTACTTCTGGGTGTACCTTTGAGTGTTTCCATAAGAGGCTGGCATTTGAATCTTCATGCTGAATAAAGAAGGTTTCCCCCAACATGGATGGACATCATATACAACTCACTCAGGGGGTAAGGGTCTAAGTAGAAGAAAAAGGCAAAAGGGTGAATTTGCTTCTGTTTAAGCTAGCATGTCCCTCTTCTGCCCTCAGACACTGCCCCCCCTGGTTTTCAGGCTTTCAAACTTAGACTGAATTACACCACTGGCTTTCCTTTGACTCCAGCTTGCAGACGGCATGTCCTGAGACTTTTGGCCTCCATAATTGTATAAACCAATTCCTTTAATTTCTCTCTCTCTCTCTCTCTCTCTCTCTCTCACTCTCACTCTCTCTCTCTTATTCTCTCCTTCTCTTTCTCTCTCTCCCCCCCTAACTGATACCTGAGATCTTAAGGTAATTAGGTTTAAATTAGGGCATCAACTAGAGTCCCATGATGGAATTAGTGCTCTGATAAGATGAGAGACAAGCCAGGCATGGTGGTGCAAGCCTGTAATCACAGCAACTCAGGAGGCAGAGGCAGGAGGATCGCAAGTTCGAGACCAGAGGCAGTCTGCGTAATTTTGTGAGACCCTGTTTCAAAAAGTAAGAAAATGGGCTGGGGGCGCAGCTCAATGGTCCAACACCTGCAAAGCATATAAGCACACAAGGCTCTGGATTCAACCTCCAGCACTACAAAAAAAAATTGTAATAAGAGCAAGAGACAGAGATCTCTCTCCGTGTCCACCAACACACCAAGCAAAGGCCATGTGAATGCATGGTGAGGTGGCCATCTGAAACCGATAAAGTGGTCCCTCACTGGACAGACTCTTCCAGCTCCTATGGCATAAGTCACCCAGGCTATAGTATTTTTTATTAGAAGCCTGAGGCCGATTAAACCACATGGCCTCTATTTCCACCCCACTCTCTCCATGAAATATTCAGTAAAACTTTATGTTGAGGCTGCTTCATGGGGGTAGTTCTCACAAGTTCGAGACCAGAGGCAGTCTCCATAACTTAGTGAGACACTGTCTCAAAAAGTAAAAAAATGGGCTGGGGGTGCAGTTCAACCTTCTAATACTGAAATAAACAAACAAACATATATCCCAAAACTTAAGAAGCTGACATTGACCTCTACATACTGTGAATTTGGAAACATAGATTCTGTGAATAATAAAAATTGACTGTTCTGCATTTTAGCTACTATGTAAGGCATAGTGGATCCAATAGTAAGTCAATTACAGAATATCCTTCTGACTAACTTAATGTCTACATTAGGAAAGTAGTTATTAATAAGTAGTGATATAAATACTATTGTATTGCTGTTAGGTGCTGTCGAGTCAGATCCAACTCATAGCAACCCTCACAGGACTTACAAGAAGGAAGTGGCAATCCACTCCTGAAGCAATCCCAAAGCAATCAGCCATACTCTATTATTCTCACATTGATCCACCAATTAATTAGTTCAACTAGTTATTTAAGAAAGCATTACTATGTGATTACTCTGTATCAACCACTATGTTAGGTAAACAAAATGTATTTTTACTACCCTTTTATTGGCCTGATCCCCTCCTTCCACCTAAAGATGCAAGCCCATTGAGGACAGGAGGGCACCTTACTTCTCCATATTCCTTGAACGCATAGAGAATTATGTAGTGGGTTGGAGATCAAGAGTGTTAGGTTTACACCAGGGTTCTGTTAGTTTTCCTGTAAAATACAAAAGTTTGACTAGACATTTTCTGTGAAGACTCATTGAAGTTTGAGTCTATATGATGTACTCCATAAATATCTGCTGGATTGATTTATGTAAAATATTCTCCTAGTGGTCGCAGATAAAAATATACTGGCAAAACTCGCTGATACCTTAAATATAAAAGTATATTGGAGTGAAAAAAGAGTCAAATATCTGTCTCTAAAGAGAAAATTTTTAACTTTTTAGACCTGGGGCTCCGTATTTCAAGAAAACAGTAAAGATGCTATGTAAGCAGAGCAGGCAGTTTTCCGGTGAACATGAAAGCCCAGGAGCCATATTCCAGCGCATTATGAGTAGTTTATGGGGCACATCAGTGCATAATGCAAGACAAATTGGCACCGGGGATTCTGATGGCTGCGGGCCAAGTGGACCACCGAAGGAGGAAAAATGAAGGGGTTCTAGGAAGCAGAGGCCTCGGTCTTCTCTCTGCTTCTTGAAAGTGATTCCTTTCAGTAACGGTTTCTTCCCTAATCACTGTATGGTTTATGACTCTTAAAATAAGACATGCGGACATTCATGTGTTCATTCAGCCATTAATTCCTTCATGGGTTTATTTAATGAATAAGCATTTGCACAATCATTAAATGTCAGTCAATGTGATAGACACAAACCTTACAGAGGTGAAGAAAACCATAGATGGTCTCTGCCTAAAAGGAGCTGAGAGGCCGCTAGAGGAGATACACAGAGGGGGAAGGTATGGGGCACAATCTGGGGTCCCCCCTCATGACCTCAGGCCAGAGCCAAAATCAACATGCTGATTAGGAGTTATAGGGATAAGAAGGGCTGCCTGGAGAAATAAAAACCCACTGAGCACAGAGCACACCTCTAAGAAGACAGAATATGGCCCTGAAGAGCTATTAAAACATAAGATTAAAGGCCAGGAAGACAGTAGGGCAGGGGTGTCCAGCTTTTTGGCTTCCCTGGGCTTTATAGAGTGGAGAGGAATCGACTTGGGTGGCACATAAATTATATAATACAGTTAGTGCATCTACATAATCAGAAGGATTGTAAAGAAAATAATCATAGGGTGTCAGAAGATTTTGTGGGCCGTATTACTAGCTGCTCAGGGTGACATGTGGCTCATGGGCCACAAGCTAGACACACCAGCAGTAAGAGTTTTTAATGGTGCTGGGGAAAGAGCTGGGGGCTAGATTCTGACAGCATTGTGCATAGTTCATTTTCCACTGCTGTCATAAAATACCTAAAGCTAGGTAATTTATAAAGAAAGGAGGTTTATTTAGTTCACACTTCTGAAAGCGCTAGGGCACAGTGCCAATGTCATCTTGGTGCTAGTGAGGACCTCGTGGCAGATGACATCACAGGGGTGGGAAGACATGCAGGAGGGAGAGATCACATGGCAAGACAGGAAGCCAGAGTGCAGGGACAGGCCAGTAAGGACCTCACACCAGGACCCACCTCTTAAAGGTCTCACCGCCTCTCACCTCACCTCAATGATGACTAAGTTTCTGGGGCCTGAATCTTTCAGGGACAAACCACATACAAAGAGAGGAGAAAGATTTGGAAAGTTCACAGCCTGGTCAGGAAAAGAGCCAAAAAGGATGTCTAGGAAAAGAAAATGAGGGTGAGGCCTTGCAACAGGAGGGAGCAGCTAATGTTCTGTAAAGAGTCTAGCAGTTAGCAGGAATGCTAATTGTTGAGACAGACGCAGAAAGCCAGAAGGGCATCTCAGAAATCAGCTAGGCCACCATCAGCTCTTGGCCGCCATGCTTCCTATTTCTCTCCTAAGGTAGAATCCATTCATACCACACCCAGTAGTCCCAACGTCTTAACTCCTTGTGGCTTCCTGTCCAAAATCTCCTCTGTGGCATAAATTCTTGCAGGTATGAGCTTCTGAAAAAAATAAAATGAATAAAATGAAACAAACAAAGTTATATTTCCAAGATGCAAGGGTGGGACAGGGATGGAGTAAACATTTCTAATTTAAAAGGGAGAAACAGGCAAGTAAGAAGGAGTAATCAGCTTAAAGCAGGACCAACATCCAGCAGGGCAGACACAAATCTTATTTATTACTTATTTATTTATTTGCAGTAGTTAGGGGCTGAACCCAGGGCCTCATGCATACTTTGCAAGTGCTCTGCCACCTCCAGTTGCACTTCCAGCAACTTTTTAATTTTTTTTTAATTGAAAAAGGATCTTGCTAAGTTATGCAAGCTATCTCTGACCTCAACCCTGTGATCCTCCTGCCTCCGCTTCCCAAAGCACTGGTATTTACAGTCATGTGCTATCTTGCCTGGCTCAGACAGTATATCTTTCTCTCTCTTTCTTTCTTTCTTTCTTTCTTTCTTTCTTTCTTTCTTTCTTTCTTTCTTTCTTTCTTTCTTTCTTTCTTTCTTTTGGTACTGAGGGTTGAACCCAGGGCCTCACGCTTGCATGCTCTGCAAATGCTGGACCACTGAGCTGCGCCCCCAGCCCCATTTTTTACCTTTTGAGACAGGTCTTGCTAAGTTATGCAGACTGCCTCTGGTCTCAAACTTGCGATCCTCCTGCCTCCGCCTCCCAAGCCATTGGGATTACAGGCATGCGCCACCATGCCCGGCATGGCCCACATATTATATCTTGAAGCACCATGTCCAAGACCTAATTCAAACTGTCTGGAGGGTAAGGCCATGGGAAGCCCTGGCCTTATGGCTTTGCTGTTCCTAGGCCACTGTATTTTGTCAAGCCATCTTTTCGCGCCGCCTGTCGTTTTCCCTGGTGGATTTTGCACATCTGTCGTTGCTTTACCTTTTTGAAATCCCAGCTGCTGCCTCACTCCCAGGGCTCAACCAGGCATCACCCCATGGCAGGTGGGGAAACGGCCCTTTGCAGGAATTTTGATCCTGTGGCAAATGTCTGCCTGGGATTCTCAGACTTTCCTTTACAATACAGTGGAAGCCATCATGATGTCATGACTCTCTCTACACACCTGCAAAGCAAGCGTTCCATGGCCATGGACACTGAAAATCTGTCTGCTGCCAGCAAGAGCTACACCTGGCCGGCTTGAACACAGCTGCAGCCACAGAGAGGGCTTTGCTAGAAAATGAGGAGGAAAATCTCCCATGGTCCTGGGCAGCAAGGCTGGGAAGACAACTTGGGGTCCTTCTAGACCTGTGGTGGGAGGAGTGGCCTAGTTGATTTCTGAAATGCTCTTCTGGCTCCTTTCTTCTGTCTCAACAGTTAGCATTCCTGATAACTGCTAATCTCTTTACTGATCATTAACTTCTCCCTCTTGTTGTGGGGCCTCACCCTCATTTTCTTCTCCTGGACATGCTTTTTGGCTCTTTTCCTAACCAGGCTGTGAACTTTCCAAATCTTTCTCCTCTTTTTGACTTTGCTCTTGAACTGAACTCAAACCTGCCAAAAGCATCCATGCAGTTCTTTCTATATATATTTTAGAAATTTTCTCAGTTAAATAAATTAACTTGTTGTTGTTTTTAGGTGCCATCAAGTCGAGTCCAACTCATAGTGACCCTATGTACAGCAGATTGAAACAATTCCCAAGTCTGTGCCAGGCACACGATCTTATTTATGTTTAAACCCATTGCTGCAGACACTGTGTCAATCCATCTGGTGCAGGGTTTTCCTGGTGTTCCCAGGTAGTCTCCGATTCAAGTACTAACCAGGCTTGACCTGTTTTAGGATTGATCACCATTGTGCTATAGCTGCAGGCGAAAAGTTCATCTATCATTCTTAAATTTGGATTTTCATAAGCTTCAGGGCATGGACCCAAGGCAGCCAAGTTCTTTGCAATGGTCAGACAAGGAGGAACTTCTCTCCAATTTCCAGTAAGATCTTGCTTTTCATCTTAGGTGAATCCCCTAGTCTCCTTCTCTTCTGAGCCCATATGGGAATCAGTGATGACTCTCCATTCCCAGCATTCTGGGCCTCCTTGAGCCAATCCCTTCAACATCTCCTAATATCTGCCTATAGCTCAGTTTTGAAGCCACTTCCACATTTTGAGGTATTGGTTATTAGCAACAGTCCCACTCCTTGGTACAGACCTTCTGGATTGTTCTACTTTCCACTTCTGAAACAGACTACCTGAGGCTTGTATTTGTGAAGAAAGAGGTTTACTTAGCTCACAGTCCTGAAGGTTCAAGGGCATGGTGTCAGCATTGGCTCAGCTCTGGTGACGATCTCATAGCAGACAGCATCATGGTGGAGGGAAACAGTACCTGAGAGGAAGATCACATGATAAGAATGCCAGCCAGAGCCTGGAGAGGGGCCCATAATGCCGTCCCACAAGACTACAGCTCTTAAAGACCCCACAACCTGTTACCATCAGCACGCTTAGGACCAAGCTACAAGCACATGAGTTTATTTTATTTTATTTTATTTTATTAGAAATTTTTAATGTACATCTTAATGTGATTCATTTTGACATGCTTTTCACTGTAACATTTCCATATATGCATTTTAATAAACATTATTCATATAGGTTACCCCTTACCCTCCCCTATGCTTCCCCACCTCCCACACTTCCCATCTAAGTTTCCCATCTAAGTCTTCTTCTCTATCTTTTACTTAGTAGTATTTTTCTATATGTCCTTGGGTTCCAGTTCTGTTTAAGATAGAAACTTTTCCTGTAGTGGTCTTTGTTTTTATCTTGTTAGAACAATTACATGCAATTTTTAGTTCATTTATATTGACATCATTCTTATCTCCCCCCCCCCGCCCCAGTTTTTAAGGGACAAACCACAGCTAAACCATATTGCTTTGTAAGTAATGCCAGGAACAATGTACATCTTGCATTTGCCATAGGAAAGAAGCCACTGGGGGATTTTAATCAAGGGAGGAACGCGATCATATTTCCATCCTAAGATGAGCCTTGCTATTTACTATGTGAACATCTACTGTTGTCAGACGGGAATGTAAATTGTAAAACTAGAGATGTCTGTCACCATAATCTGGGCAAAAGATGTCCCTGGATGGTACTCAGAGAGTAGTAGAGAAGTCAAAGGAAAATCTTACAAATCATGTATCTGGTAAATCTCTTATACCCACAAAATATAGAGACCTCTCAAAACTCAATAATAAGAAATTATATTATCCAGTTAAAACACCTTAATAAATATTTACAAGAAAGATATATGATGGCAAACAAATACTTCAGAAAATAGTCCATGTCATGAGTCATTAGAAAAATATAAATTAAAACCACAATGAGAGCCAGGAATGGTGGAGCAGGCCTGTAATTCCAGCAACTCAGGAGGCAGAGGCAGGAGGACCTCAGGTTTCAAACTAGAGGCAGTCTGTGTAACTTAGTGAGACCCTGTCTCAAGATAAAAAATAAAAGGGGCTGGGGGATTAGCTCAGTGGTAGAGTGCTTGTAAAGTATGCTTGAGGGCCTGGGTTCAGTCCCCCAGTACAACAAAACCTGAGGTGAAGAACTACTTAACACTGTACCATGCCTGGCACTATGATCAGTGCTTCTCTGTCCTTCATAGGGTTTTCGATGGCTGATTGTTTTGGGAGTGGGCTGCCAGGTCCTTCTCCCTACATATATATTAGAATAGTTAAAATTCAAAAGACTCACTAATCATAAGAGATCTTGGCAAGGATGTAGAGGATGTAGAACTCTCATACATTTCTAGTAATGATGGCATGTAAAATGACATAATCGTTTTGTGAAATAATTTGACAGTTTCTTGAAATGTTAAACTTCCATAGATGGTATTATTCAATGATTCTCTTCCTAGGAAATTATTCCAAAGAAAGAAGTATCTAGCTCAGATTTTTTTAAACAGCCTAAAGCTGAAAAGAACTCAAATGCCTATAAACAGCAAAATGGATAAAAATCCATGGTATTTCAGTACAATGGAATACTGTACAACAGCATGAGAGATTGGCACACAGAATATGGAAAAATTCAAAATAATTAAGCGTTGTGAAAGAAATTAGACAAAAGTGTACGTACTGTATGACTCCATTTATGTACATTTCCAGAAAATGTAAACTAGCCTACTATTAAAGAAACAGAGTAGCACGTGCCTGGGGTTAAAAACAAGGGTCAGGAAAAGTGGGAAGAGTTGAAAGGAGAGGTTAGAAATGGGCATGAGGAATCTTTGGGTGTAAGGGATATGTTCACTATCTTTTTTGTGGTGATGATTTTCAAGGTCTGTTTGTAGATCAAAACTTACCAAGTTGTGTACTTCAAGTACATGTAGTTTACTGAGGTTGGGGAGGGTGAAGAGTATCAGCGAACAAGGAGACTCCTCTGTGGGGTCCCCACATGAAACTGGGTGTATATTTGCCGATATCCACTCCAGCATGGGGAAGAGAATGTTTACCTTCCATTACTTCTACTTAGGACTGTAAATCCCAATGAACCCCCAAAGAAAAACTGTATCTTTTGAATAAGTCAAACTATCTCTGAGTGGAATCAATCAGATCAGGAACACAGTAAAATAGAATTGCCAGAGACAGCCAAGTACTGAACAAAACCAATATGAGAATTTTGGGGTTTTCATGTTGCAAAACATGGTTTTGAAAAAATAAATGATGTAGGAAAGAAATAGAAAGAAAGAAAGAAAGAAAGAAAGAAAGAAAGAAAGAAAGAAAGAGAAAGAGAAAGAGAAAAAGAGACAGAAAAGAAAGAGAGAAAGAAAGAGAAAGAGAAAGAAAAAGGGAAAGAAAAAGAGAAAGAAAGAAAGAGAGAAAGCAAGAAAAAGAGAAAGAGAAAAGAGAAAGAAAGGAAAGGAAGAGATAGTTTGACTT